>JAOTRH010066365.1:0-18212 GCA_034768845.1 Heliamphora exappendiculata | reverse complement strand
ACACACATACACACTCAAGTTCTACTCAAAATTTTGGGAGATTCATACCCTTTATAGGTCAAGCACCATCGATCCGAAGTTATCTACCAAAGCTGCTAAAGTTTTTGAAAAATCTAACAGTGTGCAGGATCCTCTCAGCAAACATATCTTATGATATTTTATCGAATTTCAAATTAGTTGAATTTAGATATGGAATTTTAAATTTGATCTTGACAATCTTGAAATTCCCATCATTCATTGTAAAAAGTATATTACTGTTTTTCAAGCAGCTGAGCAAACATTATCATTAGATAGCTTCATGTCAAATTATCGAATTCGCTATCAAGCGGATGAGATTTTGGATTAGCAGGGATGACCTTTCATATAGACGGTGAAAGAAAAACAGTGTCTTCTTCATACTAAATGCATGGTCCACATAAGCTGTTCATGAAAGGCTCTCCTCCCTCCAATTTTTTAATATGAGCAAATATTTAATTAAAAAAAAAAACATTTAATTGCGGAACAGAGATCGATCGATCTTTCAACTTCAAATTGGTTGTTCCAGCAAAAGCTGGATTTTGAGTGCCACTGAGAAGCCTTCCATAGTTAAGGAGTAGGTGTAAAAGAAGGCTGTGGGGGAAAAAAATTAAAGTTGGATGTGTTTTTTTTTATTATTATTATTGTCTAATTGTATTTTCTTGATATTTTAATAAGATAAATCTTATAAAAAGTCATTAATATTTTAAATAAATAGTCGTTCGCCAAAAAAAAAAAACCCATTCCAAGTAACTACTTTTTTTGAACACGGGAAGAGTATTGGAGACGATGAGTTTCCAACACAAATAGTTATATTTTGCAACAACGTTTCAACACAAATAAGGTCATTTTTTTTGTAACTTATGCGATGGCAAAAAAAAGTTTCTAAAATGTGTTTGTCATGATAAATGTTTTGTGATGGCATTTTTTTCGACGCAATCAACTTTTTGAGACCCTGCTGATGCAAATAACTTTTGTGTCGATTATTAGAGTAGTATTTGTGACAATATTTTTTCATTGCAAGATTTAGTTTTTTTTTTGTAGTGAAAAAGGTAAAACGAAAGGAAAATAAAATTATCTATAAATATTCCTTTTTTACTATAAATATATAAAAAAAGAGTTATTTTATTAACAAATTTTTATTTACTTTTATTCTCTTCCCCCTAACCCAATTGAAAAGAAAAAGGGAAGATTTTCTTCCAAATATTTTTCATTTTTTTTTCTATCCCTAAATCCTTAATATGTCCATTTTCATCAATAGGGCCAACTACAACTCATATGGTCCCAACTCTAATTGGGATCATGAGATTAGTAGTTGGATTGCCCCACACCATTTAGTTACATATATACAGTAGAAAATAAAATCAAAAAGAGAAAATAAAAGAAAAGGAATTTGTTGGTCTTAGGTGAGTTATCAAACTGCATATTGGGCCACAGAAAAAAATGGTGGAGAAATGGTTTATAAGTTAGTTTGTCAATCCGCTTGAGCCGATTTTTTGATTTTAAGTCACTTTAAATTAAAAAAATAAAAAAGTTAATTTGGTTGGAACATGTGTGGCTTTTAAGCCAAAGGACAAAAAGATTAGTTTAAAGTTGTTATAATTTTTTTAAATTTATTTTTATATAATTTTATATTCAATATTGATCTTGTTTGATAGATTTTGATGAGTAAATTTTAAAAATATGTTTTTTTTTATAAAAAAATGAATGTGTATAATAAAAGTTATAATATTTTTAAAAAATATAAAAAAATTAAGTAAAATGCGAAAATGTCTAAAAGCATTTGAGTTGGAAAACGAGACTTTTTGACTTTTTAAGCAAAAAGGCAAAAAGTCAGCTTTAAGTCGGTTGCCAAACGATGGCTATATATGTGTCAAAGTGTAAAGCAAAAAAATAAAAATAAATAAATAAAGGAATTATGCCATGGTATATATTGCATAAAGGAGGATTGTTTAAGCAACAAGTATACTTTTTTTAAACACAAACATTTATCAGAACATTTTGATGTATGTGTTTCACTTCTAGGGATTTTGCATAATTTTGATACCATTTTGATATATGTCTTTTCATTTCTAGGGATTTCCTATATAATTTCTCGTACTTTATAATTTATCCCTTTTTTTTTATCAATCAATGCAAATAAAATATTTAAAAGAAAATTTGCACTCAAAATAAGATATGACGCGCATCCACAACCTAAGATGTAATACTTGAGTTCAAATATTACTATCGTGAATTATAATTTCTTTTTCTTCTTCTTTTTCTTCTTCTTTAGTTGATAGACTAGATTTTGAAATTTGTTTATGTTTCTTTCTAGTTATTGATTGGCACAATTTTTTTTTTTTTTTTTTGATGTGGTATATTAGGGTTCAATTTACAACTATAGTTACAAAGCTTTCACAGATTTAGTTTTAGATCCTTCAAATAGAATATCTTTATTACATGATAATGACAGTAAAAAAAAATAAAATATTTATTTGAAATTTAAAAACAATTTAGTGGGATTTTAAAGCTCATGATGATATGATTTGTAGGCTATTAATTTTAAATTTTAGTTGTGTTACCAATTTATGAATTGGCCAGGAAATAGAGGTGTTTAGTTCTATCCATCTAAGGCATCATTTGGTAAATTGGTAAGTAACCCTACTTAAAAGTTAATTTTTTTAAAGCCAAATGAAAAAACAAAATGTTGATTAACTTTAAACTGCTGTTCAAAGAAAAATGTTGTAATTTTTTAGTTAATTTTCTTGTGATTTTAAACAAAAAGGTTAAAAATTTAGTTTTTTTATGCCAAAGCCAAATGAGCTCTAAAAGTTAGTGCATTGATTGAGATACAAAACTTAATTTGATTAAGTACTAGGTAGAAGTGAAAGAATAGTTGAAATATACAGTCAATAATTACAACATTTAAAACATATATAGTACAATTAATTAATGTTATTTTGAATACATTCATCTTTAAGTATCTAGTTGCAATGTCACTAGACTCACTCTATTCTTTCTTTAGAAATTCATTATAATATTTTTCATTATCCCAAGCAATGAAACTTATATCTTGTGCTAATTATACTATTTATAACCAAAATGTTGATTATAATATTTTTCTTCTTTTGCTAATTATACTATCTTGTGCTAATTATACTATTTATTTTCCTCTTTTGATTAACCAAAACTGGTCACAAAATAAATACTACTTTCTTCTAGGCAAATCCAATAACCATATAATGTGATATCATTTGTTGATTGAGATTAATATGGAAATTTGATTGTCAATGTGAAACCTTCCATAGTTAAGGTCCTAATTAAGGAGTAGGTGTACAAGGAGGCTGTGGGGGGAAATTAAAGTTGATGTATTTTTTGATATTTTAATGTGTTAAATCTCATAAAAGGTCAATATTTTTTTTAAATAATTAGTCATTTGCACAAAAAAAAAAAGGGTTCCAAGCAACTTTTTTTTTTCTTTTAACACGCGAAGAGTATTTTGAGATGGTAGTGTTTACAACACAAATAGTTATATTTTGTGACTGCTAGCGTTTCAACATAAATAAGCTTATTTTTTTGTAACTTATTATGTGATAGGCTAAAAAAGCTTCAAAAATGTGTTTGTCATCGTAAATGTTTTGTGATGGTATTTTTTCAACGCAAGTAACTTTTTGAGACCTATTACTTAGGACCCTTTTGTTGATGCATCGCTGACGCAAATAACTTTTGTGATGACAATTAGAGTATATTTGCGATGATATTTTTTCATTGCAAAAAAAAAAACTAGTCTCTTTTTTTGTGTGGTGAAAAGGTGAAACTAAAGGAAAATAAAATTATCTATAAATATTCCTTTTTTACTATAAATATACAAAAAATAAGTTGTTTTATTAACAAATGTTTATTTAATTTCATTCTCTCTCTCCAAACCCAACTGAAAAGGAAAAGGGAAGATAGCAGTCACATGCCAAAGATGCCTAAATTAAAGGGCATTTGTGTTACAACGAATATTTTAGGGACTAAATTAAAAAATTGACAAAACTTAGTGGATGAAAATTGAAAAGGATTACCTAAATGAAGTAACCAATACAATAAGTGGTAGGTTGATAGCAGTAACGTGCCAAAGATGCCTAATTTAATGACAAGTATTAATGAAATGATCAAATTCAAATTTGCCGGAAAACAAATAAATGAGATAATTTGTCACATATTTTTATTTTATAAAACAAAACCGACCAATTATTAAGTCGTTTATTAGAATTAGCTTTCGTTTAGCAACCTGACTTTAAGCCAACTTTATGACTTTAAACCACTTTAAGCCAAATAACTAAAAAATTCATTTGATTGAAAAAAAAAGGCTTTTAAACCACCAAAAAAACTCAAATAAACCACATGAGAAATTTTATAGTTGTCTTTCAATTTAAATGAGTTGGGGTATGATTATTTGGTTGGAATTCGAGTAATTTTATAGGTTGAAGGGTAAAATTAAAAATTATTTTGAAAAAAGCAAAAAAATATCTAAAAGCAAATAAGTTAAACACTCGGGATTCGAAAATGAGGTTTTTTAATTTTTTAAGCTTTAAGTCAAAAGACATAAAATCGGCTTAAAACTGGTAGCCAAACGAAAGCTTAATCAAATTGCTTTCTTTCAATTACTTTAATCTCAGCAAACTTATCTCTATAATGTGACAGCAATTTTCGACGGATGTTAACTTTGCTAGATGATTGAAAATCCAGGGTATTAGTTTTACAATCATGATTTAAGGATTGCAAATGCAATTTCAATAAAATTGAGAGAATTGAAGTGTAATTTCCTAATTAAGGGTTAGTTTAGGATAGTTTAAACATGCTCTTCCGCAATTACAAGATATTTAAGAATTGTTTGGACGTCCCTTAAGTTTAAATATATAACAAAGTAATTTAGAAGACATCTCTTAAATAGAGCAATTCAATAAAAGGAACTAGAAGTTTTTTTTTTTTCATTTATATGCATGTGGAAGAAATGCTAAATACAACTATATCAATCCAACCGAATTTATGGGCATTAACTATTACCAAAATTTATAATCACTCATTAATTGTTGCTTTGACTTGAAAAATGCCAAAAATTAGTTGTCAAAATCATTTTCAATGTTCGAACTCTTTACTAATAATTAGGATTAAATAGGGAAGGGGTGGCCCGAGCTTGGGTGGTGGAAAAGGAAAAATTATCGAATACTTTGAAAAATTATGTGACATTGTCTACAAAATACACTCCATAAATAACAAGACATTGATATACACTAAGTGTGCCATCTTTGTATCTTACCTATCTAATAAGGGTAGGTCATCATTGTTTTACTCAGAACATTTTTTGCTATATAATTAGATAAAAAACTATGTAAATAATATTATATGGTGCTCTGAAACTACCGCATACTTACTCATGGAAAATGAGAGAATTGGTGGTAGAGACGGTGGAGTGACAAGGACGGTGGGGGTGGCAGGTTTTTGTCATAAAAATGGTGGTGGAGAAAGTGGTGGCAGTGGGTTTACTAATTGGGTTTAGGTTTAGAATTTTAGGTCTGTTTGGAAATAGAAGATGAAAGATAAGAGTACAGTTTTTATCTCGATGATGATTTCCCCATTAATGCTATGCGGCTCGGCCACATTACCAATAATGGCTCTTACCTTGAACACGCCATCCTCGTCAATAATTTTTATATCAGTGACGCTTTCACTGTTAATGTTATGTGACTCGGCTACGCTACCATTAATGACTCTTAGCTCGAACATACTACCTTAATTAATGTCCCGGAGTTCAATCTTCTACGATGTGTACCTTGATTTGGTTCCTCGTGAGCTCCACTGTCCTGGCTTGACCCATTTGGGATTGGGGGCTGACATGTCTTGGGTTCGGCCTCCTTCAATGATCATTCTAATCATATTTAAATGTCACAGAGGATAAGGTTAAAATGGCCAAATCATAAAAGATAAAATAATTTTTTCTAAAAAAAAAATATTATTGATGAATTTGTATTTTTTTCTTTTTATTTTCTAATCTAACTCAAAAAAAATCAAAAAAATAAGTTTCGCTTGACCCTTGTTTTCTTGTATTTTCTTTTCATTCTTTTCCCTCCAGAAATTCAAAATTCAAGTTGGAGGATGGATTTGGCACTTTCTTTTTAACCTACACTCCTTAGTTACAAATAAATAAATAAATAAATAAATAAATATATATATATATATATATAGAGAGAGAGAGAGAGAGGGTATTTTTGTAATTTTGTCTAATAAAAATAAAATACGAAGTGTATTTTGTTCGAAAAATAGTGAGTTTTGAATAAAATTAGAACATGATTTTTAGTTAACTTTGAATTTAATTTTCTCCGTGTTTGATTAATTTTTTTTATGATTCTAAATTCTAATTTGTTTATTTCTATGAGTAGAATAATCATGAATTTTATGGCATTCAAAACCATTAATAGGTGAATGAAAAATTGACTCCAAAAGTGTGCTATTGAAATTGACAAAATAATGGTAACAAAATCAAATCTCACATTGGTTGAAAAAGAAAAGAGTGGTTGTCCAAGCAAGTATAAAAGGCTTTCCTATCCCACATTGATTGGGAGAAATATAGGTAAGTGGCTTATATAAGCCAAGTTTAGCCTAAGAGGTGTGTTCCTTGGGGGTACCTAATTTTGTGGACGGAGAAGGACCTACCCAACGGTAGGTTCGACCCAAACCCCACACGCGCGCGCCATCTCCGTCGTCCGGCCGACCATGCCGGGCTGGGCTCGGGTTCGTGGGTCGACCCTTACCTTTTTGTAGAAATTTTACTTAATTAAAATTTAAAATTTAATTTATTTAAATTTTAAATTTTTTCGTTACCATTAAATCGAACTGTTGGCGGTTCGGGACCGTTGGAGTCATGATTTGTTTGCGTCTATTAGGACAGACCGAACCGGTGCCGTGTCGATTCGGTTTAATCCGAACCGTCACTTTCAAATGCCTATAAATAGGATGTTCTTGCACCTGATTTATTCATTCAATTTCCATATAATTCTTTCTTCCTGCCATTGCCGAAGCTCTGTTCTGCATTTTTTCAAGAAAGTTTAAGCACAACAGCGTTTGTTGGTGTACAGACTGCTATGTTACATCTTCAAACGACAATTATTTTATCCTGGAAGCAGATTCCTAATACAACGTAAGCATCGAAGCGGGGGGCAACCTGTCTTAAGGAGACAGTGTTGAACACTGGACTCGATTGTAAAGTTTCTGCCTGTTTTGTAAGCTTTAATTTATTCAGTTTTAATACTGTCATGCTTGTTCGAAACAGTACCAATTTTCATTCCAGTTTCATTTTTTTTTTCTGTTTTATAAATTATTTTAAACCTGTAGTGTATATTCTGTTATTGTTTTAACATACTGTTTACAGCGTTTGTTATGTTATTATAAAACATATTCTATTTACCTTTCTGTTTACAAAAGTTTTTACCAAAAATTATAGTTTTATTTATGTTCTTTTTGGTTGTCATGTTTATATTAAACCAAAAACACATTAAATATAATTCTATTTTTTAGATATACTGAAATATATTTTAATTTTATTTTGCTGTATTTTATACTAGTATTGAGAACCAATTATTGTTGATTTTCCAGAATATAAATCCAACAAACTTAAGATAGATTCGGCTTTTATATTTTAATTCTGGAATTCATTTTGTTGTTAATTAATTAAAGTATTGTTGCTATACTTTAATTTATTGATTATTAAACTTGAGATATAGTATTTTAATACACTGTTTTAAAGTTTCAAAAAATTAATTTTATTTAATACTGTTATTGCAGTTTTAAATTTGTATATAAGTGTTATCAACTCATTGTTAGATTCTGTTTCGATATTAATTCGATTTTTGCAATTATGGCAACTGAAATCGACAACAGAATGGACCATACTTCTACTGCTTCTACTCCTATGGTGGCCCCTGTTCCGACTCAGATTTCGACATCTGTTCTGACCCCGATTCCTGCTACGGTTCATGTGAGCCACAGGGAGAAATTAGAAAAGCTCAATGGGACAGATTTCAAGAGGTGGCAGTAAAAGATGCTATCTTACCTTACGACGCTGAATCTGGCGCAATTCCTCCAAGAGGATGCTCCTTCGTTGTCTGAGAATGAGGGTGATAGGCAGGCTGTGGCTGCAGTCGATGCATGGCGGCATGCTGACTTTTTGTGCCTCAACTATATCCTGAATGGTTTGGACAACACTTTGTATAAAGTGTACAGTTCGCTGAAGTTGGCGAAGGGCTTGTGGGATTCACTAGACGAGAAATTTGTCGTCGAAAGATTCTTTAAGTTTCTTATGGTGGATTCAAAGACCGTCATCACCCAGGTCCTAGAGCTTCAACTGATTTTGCATGAGATTCATGTCGAGGGCATGACACTGAGTGAGTCTTTTAAAGTGGCTGCTATTATTGAAAAGCTACCACCGTCTTAGAGGAATTTTAAGAACTATCTGAAGCACAAGTGCAAGAAAATGAAGCTTGAAAACCTAATTGCCTGGCTCAGGATTGAGGAGGATAACCGCATCGCCGAGAAGAAAGGATCACAAGGGTTCTAGTTCAAGGCGAAGGCGAACGTGGTGGAACAATCCCAGAAAGGGAAGAAGCGAAAGAATCACAACCAGAAGGCCAAGGGTGGTGATTCTAAGAAGTTCAAGGAAAGGTGCTTCGTGTGTGACAAGCCGGGCCATCGGGCGAAAGACTGCCGTAGTCGTAAAGACCAAAAAAATGCCTCGAAGAGGTAGAAGCAATCTCAAGCCAACGTTGCTAAAATAGAGAACCTCTCATCTGATGTGTCTGAGATGAACCTGACAACAATGGTGTCCAAGGTCAACATGGTTGGATCCAACCAAAGAGAGGGGTGGGTGGATACCGGTGCAACCCGACATGTGTGTGGAGATAAAAAAATGGTCACCACTTATCAAGTAGTGACAAGTGGAGAATAACTGTTTATGGAGAACTCTTATACAGCAAAGGTGGAAGGACAGGAAAAGATTGTGCTGAAGATGACCTCCAAAAAGGAGCTGACCCTCACCAATGTCCTGCATGTGCCAAAAATTTAAAAGAATTTAGTGCCAGGATCTTTGTTGAGCAAAAATGGGTTCAGGCTAGTTTTTGTGTCTGACAAATTTGTACTGATAAAAAAGAAAATGTTTGTTGGGAAGGAATGGTACTTGTCAGACGACTTATTTAAACTGAATGTATTCACAGTTGTTCCTAAAATTATTAATAAAATTATAACATCTTCTACTTATATGCTTGAGTCTTCTTATGCGTAGCATGATAGATTAGGTCATGTTAATTTTGAATCATTGCGTAGATTAATTAACATGAATTATTTGCCTAAATTTGAAATTAACTCAAATCATAAATGTAAAACTTGTGTAGAAGCTAAATTATCTAAAGTGCCTTTTCAATATGTGGAAAGAAGTACCGAGTCTCTTGGTTTAATCCATAGTGATATATGTGAATTGAAATTTGTTCAAACACGTGGAGGTAAAAAATACTTTATCACTTTTATAGATGATTGCACTAGGTACTATTATGTGTATTTGCTAAGGAGCAAAAATGAAGTCTTAAAAAGTTTTATTTTGTATAAAACAAAGGTTGAGAACCAACTTGGCAGAAATATTAAAGTCTTAAGAAGTGACAGGGGCGGGGAATATGAATCACCCTTCGGTGAATTCTGCTCATAATATGGAATTATCCATCAAAGCACAACTCCCTATACTTCACAGCAAAACGGAGTTGCTGAACGAAAAAACAGGACTATAAAAAAAATGAATGCTTTACTCATTAGTTCTGGGTTACCTTAGAACTTGTGGGGGGAAAATGATACTTTCTACCAATTACATTCTCAACAAAATACCCCATAAGAAAACGAACAAAACTCCGTATGAATTCTGGAATGGTCAAAAGCCTTCCTATAAATTCTTAAAAGTGTAGGGGTGTTTAGCTAAGGTAGCGGTTCCAGATCCTAAAAGGATCAAGATTGGATCAAAAACTGTTGATTGTACATTTATAGGATTTGCAAATAGTAGTAGTGCATATCGATTTCTAGTACACAGAAGTGATAATCCTGAGATTCAAGTGAAGACGATCACTAAATCTAGAAATGCATCGTTCTTTAAACATGTATTTTCGTACAAATCTATACAAGAGATAAGTTCTCTTAAAAGAACTTATGAAACCGCCGTAGGCAGTAGCCAAGTGAAAGATGGAGATCAATGATTGAGATAGGATGATGGACCTAGACGTAGTAAACGAGCTAAAACATCCAAATCTTTTGGTCCGAATTTTTTAATATTTTTGTTAGAAAACGAGCCTCAAACTTTTAAGGCTACAATGTCCTCTCCGGATGCACCTTTGTAGAAAGAGACAATCAATAGTGAAATTTTATGATATTTTCAAGTCTCAAACTTTAATCGATCAAGTCTTGATTTTGCTTGAGTCTTAAAGATGAGTAATTATTCAGTGCCTTTAAAGTATAATGTGACAAATTTATGTGATATTTTCATTTAATATGATGACATTAAATTTTATGGTAAGAACATGATAACTCATCTTTGTTAGGTGATTATGCGGCAAAAGGTGATTCACATTTTGTAGGTTTCGAGAATTTATTTATTGAGAGTATCACGTGGTATTACTTATATAATATTTTGAAAATATCTAATGATTCTTAAAATATTTTAAAATATTTGTTGATGCCACATTGTCACTCTCAATGCACTCACTAGTCTTGAGTTTTAAAACCTTTCATTTAAAACTTCTAAAACTTAAGAGGTTAACCGATCAAGTCTTGATTTTGCTTGAGTCTTAAAAAGGAGTAATTATTCGGTGCCTTTAGAGTATAATGTGACAAATTTATGTAATATTTTCATTTAATATGATGGCATTAAATTTTATGATAAGAACATGATAACTCATCTTTGTTAGGTGATTATGCGACAAGAGGTGATTCACATTTTGTAGGTTACGATAATTTATTTACTGAGAATATCACGTGGTATTACCTATATAATATTCTAAAAATATCTAATAATTTTTAAAATATTTTGAAATATTTGTTGATGCCACATTGTCACTCTCAATGCACTCACTAGTCTTGAGTTTTAATACCTTTCATTTAAAACTTCTAAAACTCAAGAGGTTAACCGATCAAGTCTTGATTTTTCTTGAGTCTTAAAGAGGAGTAATTATTCAGTGCCATTCGAGTATAATGTGACAAATTTATGTGATATTTTCATTTAATATGATGACATTAAATTTTATGGTAAGAACATGATAACTCATCTTTGTTAGGTGATTATGCGGCAAAAGGTGATTCACATTTTGTAGGTTTCGAGAATTTATTTATTGAGAGTATCACGTGGTATTACTTATATAATATTCTAAAAATATCTAATAATTCTTAAAATATTTTGAAATATTTGTTGATGCCACATTGTCGCTCTCAATGCACTCACTAGTCTTGAGTTTTAAAACCTTTCATTTAAGACTTCTAAAACTGAAGAGGTTAATCGATCAAGTCTTGATTTTGCTTGAGTCTTAAAGAGGAGTAATTATTCAGTGTCTTTAGAGTATAGTGTGACAAATTTATGTAATATTTTCATTTAATATGATGGCATTAAATTTTATGATAAGAATATAATAACTCTTTTTTGTTAGGTGATTATGACAAAAAGTGATTCACATTTTGTAGGTTACGAGAATTTATTTACTGAGAGTATCACGTGGTATTATCTATATAATATTTTAAAAATATCTAATAATTCTTAAAATATTTTGAAATATTTGTTGATGCCACTATGTCACTCTCAATGCATTCACTAGTCTTGAGTTTTAAAACCTTTCATTTAAAACTTATAAAACTCAAGAGGTTAACCGATCAAGTTTTGATTTTGCTTGAGTCTTAAAGAGGAGTAATTATTCTGTGCCTTTAGAGTATAATGTGCCAAATTTATGTGATATTTTTATTTAATATGATGACATTAAATTTTATGGTAAGAACATGATAACTCATCTTTGTTAGGTAATTATGCGATAAAAGGTGATTCACATTTTGTAGGCTTCGAGAATTTATTTATTGAGAGTATCACGTGGTATTACTTATATAATATTATGAAAATATCTAATAATTCTTAAAATATTTTGATATATTTGTTGATGCCACATTGTCACTCTCAATGCACTCACAAGTCTTGAGTTTTAAAACATTTCATTTAAAACTTCTAAAACTAAAGATGTTAACCGATCAAGTCAGTCTTGATTTTGTTTGAGTGTTAAAGATGAGTAATTATTCAGTGCCTTTTGAGTATAATGTGACAAATTTATGTGATATTTTCATTTAATATAATTGGATTAAATTTTATGGTAAGAACATGATGACTCATCTTTGTTAGGTGATTATGCGACAAAAGGTGATTCATATTTTGCAGGCTACGATGATTTATTTATTGAGAGTATCACGTGGTATTACCTATATAATATTTTGAAAATATTTAATAATTTTCCTGAAAAATTCATATTTAAAGGTTTTCATTAATTCTTTTAAAGCGGTTATGAAAATCATGAACTAACATGGAGATTAAGACAACGTGCAATTAACATCCAGGCCAAATTGATTGATAAACGAGAGTATATATAATTAAAAATAAGTAATTAAGTAGATGGGAGTCATAGTTAGGTGAGTATTAATATCACGTTTTTAAATGTTATATATTTTACATTTTGTGTTACTTGTTATGTGATAATATATAATTTTTTCATCACGTACTGTTTATATAACAAAAATATTTTAAAAAATTTGTATTTTAAGATTAATTTGCACTAATCGATACATCATAACCAACACTACAAACAAATAAAAAACAACCAACCAGAGACAAGTAGATTTTTAGGGACACACAAATTTTTGCGTAAAAAACTCTAACTCAGATAAAAATTACGAGATCGGTCCAAGTTCAAGTGAATCAAACACTTTGAAAATCGCGCTTGATTGCTGCCACCTTAGATTTTTTGTTTTGAAAATCTACTCAAGATCCACCACGAACTAGTTAAAAGACGAAGGTCTGATGCTTAATGATCTTTTTGAATACCTTTAAATCTAACTTGTCATCGAGCGTGTTATAAATAAATCTTTATATATGCTTCTTTTGGAAGGCACATAACCGCTGGAGAAAATTTCAACATCCAAATGGTTGCAGCTGTTATAACACTAGCATCAATTTAAACTAGTCTTGCAAAACAAATCGATTGATCGGTCTAGCCATTGATCAATCAATGATTAATCTGTATCAAGTAGTGTATGAAGCGATTTTTAACTGGCTATAGTATCTATGTAGACTGATCGATCGGTCTTTTCACTGATCGATCTGTTTAACAATCCGTTAGGTCAATCTTGCACTATAAGTATCCAAACTTCAAATTACTTTAAAATTTTCTTCTATAACTACAATATTCAACTAAAAATGCTTTTTACATGGAATAAAATATCACAAAAGATTAATGAGTGTTTTTCAAACGAATTTCCAACTTAACGTAGGATTTAATTCCTAACAATTTCTCCATTTGATATTTATGCCACAAAATACTCTTAAATCTAAATCAGTCAATTCATAACAATAATGAACATTAGAGCATATAAGCAATTGAGCTATTTATCTGCGAGTTGCAAAATAAATATCAAACAAATACCACCTGAAAATCACGTGTGGTATAAAACTAACAAATTTTTTTTTATAAAAATCTTCATCTTAGTTAGATATTTCTCTCCCTTGGCAACATTTACATGTTTTTCTAAATTTTTATTAGGAATTGACAAACTTAACTAAAATAAAACTAAAAAGTAAAAAAAATATTTAAAAAATAAAAGAGACCATCAGACACAGAAAATCCATAGTATTTTTTTTTGTTTTATTTTTTCATAATATAAAGAAACTAAAAAGAAATCAAAATTTTAAAAAAATCATCTTGACTTAAAAACTCAATCAATTTCATGTATAGTCTCATATCTTATAAAAAATAAATTCATGCGATTCATATAAATCAAAATAAATGAAAGAGACGAAGATATTAAATTCTATGAATCCTCTAAAGTTAAAGTGTGTGTGTGCGCAATGTTATATATCAACTCCAACATTAATTCTAGATGGGATCAATGTGATTGAACCACATTCACATAAGAAATATGAAATTTTATAGAAGTTAAACTGGTTAGACACCTCATATATATTTATTTATTTATGTAATACTAAGCCCCGCTTACAAATAACAATAAATTTTAAATTTTCTTTTTAATTTTGACATGGTTTCACACGGCTTTTATCAAGGTTTTCATGTTAATTGCAAAAAGTAAGATAAACGCGTATAGGTAATCTTTTTCTCAAGCCTTATATAGAATTATACATTCTACAAAAACTTAACGTGAATATAAGTAAGAACTTAACGTGAACATAAGTAACATCAAAATGAGAGTCCTAGGCTCCTAACTCAAGGGTTAATTTATAAAAACTTAATAATTATCATGTGAAAAAAATTCAAATTTGAACTCAAGTGTAAAAAGTAAAAATTTTTACATTGATGCAATTATGGAAGTACATAGACTTTGGGGAAAAAACATATAATTCATATCTGAATTATAAAAATACAAATTTCAACAATCCATACATAATCAACGTGAAAATACTCTTTAACTGATATGAAATGATGTGTGAACTTTAAGAAGTTTTCAAAATTACAAAATAAAAATCTTTTTTTTATATTGATAAGACTCGAGAAGAACACACAAAAATGAAACAAAGAATAGAAAAAAAAAACTCAAAAGAAACTTATAGACCGACAAAACTCAAACAAACAAACATCAAAAAATAATCTAAAGAAATCAAACCTAAAAAAAATTTAACAATTTTGACTTGCAACCTTAACCTTAGAACTAGGCGCACTATGTATTTTTGGGGGAGATGACTCAAAAGATAAAAGCTTATTTGATTTAAAATTACTTTAAACCAACAAGTAATAAGTTAATAAGCTAAGAAGTTTTAAGGCAAAAAGAAGTTGTTATAAATATTGTTTTATTTTTACCTAATTTTCTATTCAATATTAGTCTTGTTTGATATATCTCGACAATTATGTTTTAAAAATATAATTTTTATAAAAAAAATAGATATGTATAATAAAAATCATGATATTTTTAAAAATATAAAAAAATATCTTAAGTTAATAAGCTTTAAAATTGTAATACTAAAAGCCAATAGATAAAAATGCAAAAAATTAAAACTACCAAATAAAAAGAAGATGACTTTTGGGCTTCAAGCCAAAAAATCTGATTTTAAACTGAGGGCCAAACGAAGCCTAACTCTGCTTCCTGATAAGGGAAAGAATCATTTTATTGTTCAAGTCAAACCCAATTTAAGAGATGAGTGGGGAGGGGGGACAGGGGAGGGTGGTGTTTAGCCACCATATTTTTAAAAGGGTTTTATTTTTTGATTTAGAAATAAATATAAATAAGAATTCAGGACTTATATTTTAGTTCAAGAATATTATTTTTTTTCCAACCAATAAAGGAAAATTATTTACTGAAAGATAAAAAAAAAACCCCAAAAGCACAAACATAAATTAAATGATCCATTTTATAATTGAATTCGTTCATTTTGTGAGTTCGTCGTGCATTTTACTTATACAAAAAATAAAATTAATTTGATATGTGCAATTGTGTGATAAAAAATTATTTGTTTAACTATTTTTAAAATTATATTTACCCTTATTTTGTCTGTAACTAAATATAATCTGATTACATATTTGTAGACATTGAGTTAATTTTATTTTTTTATATGAATAACAAATTCAGTGAGCTCAACATAATATATCGATTTGATCATAAAAATATATATAAAAATCGTACTTATTAAAAATCTCAACATCATACGTTCTATTAAAGGCACATCAACCACCATTTATCCCCATTTTTTCATAGGATAGTCCATTTCTATAATAATTTTATTTAACAAGCGAGCTCTATATAATAAACGAATTTAATTATAAAAATATATCTAAAAATCGTACTCATTAAAAATACTAACAGCATACGATTCGTAAAATGCACAACATTCATCTCTTATCTCCATTTTTATCATACTATGATTAATTTCTATCACAACTTTATTTAACAAATACAACAAGTTTTACGTAAAAAAATAGATTCAATTATAAAAATATATTTAAAATTTTGTACCTAATAAAGCATAGATTACACCCCTCATGCCCATTTGGGCCGTTTCTATACATAGTAGGATGGTCCATTTCTATCAAAACTTGGGTTAATATCTCTATTTTAATTTATTGTCGTGGTGGTTGGGAAAGAAAAAAGAAGAAATTTAATTTCCCCGGGACAAAAATCAAACCGTTAAGTTACGCAGCCCCTACCGCTACTCTTTCTCAAGAAAGTTAAAAAGAAAAGACAAGAAAATTCCCGAGAAAGTGACACTTTCGAACGTATTCGATCTCGTTGTCATCGTCGATCCCACTCTTTCTATCTCTCTTATCTCTATCCCTACTTTTCTCACCATCCTCAATTTTCAAATAAATTTATAAATAAATAAAAAAACAGTTAAGAGATTTTAGCTTCTTTCAATTAATTTTCCGCAACTTTACTTTACTTTACTTTCCTTCTCTGCCAACCTCTTTCGCACCGTCTCTATTATATATACACATGTAACTAACTATTGATCCATCATCATCTTCTTCTTCTTCTTCTTCTTCTTCTTCTTCTTCTTCTTCTGCTCTTTCTCTGTTCAATTTCCCTATATACGTATAGTTGTATACGTATATATATCACGCTGTGTTTGTGAGAACGATTCGGTTCTCGCCATGGGAATTTTCAAGGACGAAGGAGTGGTTTACAAGCCGGTTTCCGACGTCGACCTTGGGCCGCACAGCGATGAGGTTTATCTCCGAGCTAACGTCAAAGGTTCGAATTCGTGAATTGAATTGAATTGAATTGTGTTGTTTTGTTTTGTTTTTGAGTGTGAATTCATTTGCATGTTGATTTTCGATTTCGATCGATCGCAGATTCGCAGTTGCGATTTGCGAGCGCTAGGATTTCTCTGTTTGGATTGAATTGCTGGTTTTGGTTGAATTTTGATGCAATTAGTTTGCTTTACTGTTTGGAAAACGTTCCGTCCGTGAGGCTGTATGGCCCAGGAACGGACTCACGCTTTTAATCTAGAAGGGTATATTCTTCTTATAAATTATATATATTAAGTTTTGTTTTTAAAAAAAATTTAGAATGACTAATCCATACAATATTAAAATATTTTAAACTAAAATTACTATAAAAATTAATTTTTTCAAAATTGAAAAGAGGTGGCTGACCGTTCCATTGAATTCGTCTATCTTACGGCCGGATTATCACTTGTTGTTGCGTTTTGTTAGGGCATGAATTACAAGCTGGTAGGCTATGTTAAGCTATAAATTACAAAAATAAATGTAGTTGAATGAAACATACAATGAGACATCACTAGAATTTCTCAAATTTGATAAATTTAATATTGAAACCTGTTTAAAAGCTCTTCTTTTTTTTTTTACATTGTTAGTCAAAAATAAAATTGAGTTTAAGTAAGTTGTTTTGTAAAATAGTTCTTGAGTTAATTTTTTTAAAATTGATTGATTGGGTAAAAAATTAATTTTTTATTTTCTATTCAAATTAAATAGTATTACACTTCTATATAGTTGATTGTAACAATTATATATATTTGACATTGATAAAAATCAATTATCTAATAAGAATATTATTAATTTGTAAAATAGAGTAAACATTTGAATAAAATATTTTAAAAATTAATATTTTAATTTAATTTTTTGATCCTTTAATTTTTTTTTTTTACCAAATTTTATGTTGAATTTTTTTTTGTTGGTCCCCCCACCCCAAATGTAAAAAAAAATAAGGGTAAATTTCACTGACCCCCTGACGTTTCTAATAAAAATAAAAAAAATTTATGTAATTTTAAAAATTACACTAACACCCAACCAGATTTGATTTTAACATTAAAAAGATCACAACAATTACAATTTTTGTTCAATTTAACAGAAATTACAAAACAGCTCTCAAAACCGCTATTCTCGCCCAAAACCACCACCCTAAAACCACCCCCAAAACCAAAATCCTCGGCCCCT
>JAOTRH010066344.1:0-18213 GCA_034768845.1 Heliamphora exappendiculata | reverse complement strand
TATATATTCTAATTTAAAATGTTTCTAAAGATTTTTCAAAATTTACGTATCTCTTAAAATAAGTCACTCCTATTTTTCTCTCTCTCTCTCTCCCTCTCTTTGTTCAATTAAAAATTAAAATAGAACATGATGCTAGAAAATCACAACTGATATACAGATTTTTGCAAGAACACTCAGCTGATACAAATTACAACTGATATATTTATCACTTCACACAAAACATTCAGCCTAAAATTTCAACTGCTACAATTTACAACAAATACATTAATCACAAAGGTCACTACTCACTTTCCAAATGATACTTTTAGGATTTCATTATTTGTGAAAACTACTACCGAGACAGAGATTTTTGTAAGAACACCAAACTGATATAACTTACAATCGATGAATTTATCACTTCAAGTTAAACATTCAGCCCTGAATAACCAATTAATACAATTTACAATAGATACATTTATCACAAGGTCACTACTCACTTTTCAAGTGATACTTTTAGAATTTCATCACTTGTGAATCACAACTAAGATAGAAATTTTTACAAGAACACTCACTTAATACAATTTACAGTCGAAAAATCGACCCTGTGTGCCTCCAAAAATTTCAACATCATTTGCCTCTGAAAATCTCGACCTATTTCTGAAAATAAATCTCTCTCTCTCTCTCTCTCTCTCTCGTTCCATTTTGCCATTTCTGTTTCTACCTTCGGGCGACTCTGTTTTTTCCTCTCTCTCTCTTGTTCCATTTTGCCATTCATGTTTCTACCTTCAGACGACTCTGTTTTTTCGCCATTTTGCTCAGAAAATTAAACCTAAATTGTTTCATTTCGTTTGGAGAAAGTGAATTTGATTTTTTCGATTTAGGTATTACAGAAGAGCCGAAAACAAAGACGATTCATCGAATCTGAAGCCGAATCGTCCAGGTAAATTCAACAGCGTAGAAGATGAAAATGATGAAGAAGACGATAACGAAAAAGAAATTGAAAGATCGACAGAACAGTTCCGTTTCGACAACAAAATGGAAAGAATTAGATTTGAGGGAGCCAAACATGTGGGATACAAGAAACAATCGATTTGAAAGATTGTAAAAAATTGACTTTCTGAAATTTAAAATCTCCTATTTTTGAATAAAATATTTCACCAAATCAGTTTTTATTTTAAGCAAAATATGTTTCTATCAAATTTGTTTTCACCAAATCAATTTCCTAAGTTTTCATTTTAATTTTTACTAAATTTGTGCATAACATTTTTTAAAAAAACTAATCTTAATTAGGAACATATTAGACATAACATAATTATTTTAAATTTGATGAAATCAAATCTCTTAAAATAAATATTATAAGACTAAACCTCATTTGAGATCTAAAAAGATGACTAATCTTTTAAAAAAATTTAATCACCTAACAAAAATAAATTATTATATTTTTATCATAAATTTTATTTATACGATATTAAATAAAAATAACTCGTAAACTTAATACATACGACTACGTGGACACCAAGTATTCACTCAATATCGAGAGGTGGCCAGGTCACTAAGCTAGTTTTAGGCAATCTATTTGGGAGGTCCTCAAATATTTAAGGCTGTTAGGCCTGTTCGGATTCTTTTAAAAGTTGGACTTTTTTTGAAAAAAAAATAGTTTTTAATATATATTATTTGATTTTTTTTTAAAAAGCCACTAATTTTTTTATTCTCTTTTTAAAGAAAAAAATTTATATATATTCTAAATACACTAACTTTTTTAGAGTAAAATAAATATGATATCTTTAAGTTAAAAATTTAACTCTTCTCACAAAAATAAAAATAATCATGCCAATATATCCCAAATACTGTTATTTAAAATTTAAAAATAAAAATATTTTGAATATTTTAATAAAAAGTAAAAAAAATTAATAAGCTACTACAAAAAAAATTATCTCAAATAATTTATATTTATTTAAATAAAAAATATCTTTAAATGTTAAATTTTTTATACATCTCAAATAATAGGCAAACAATTTCTTTGGCAAAGATCCTTTGTAAGGATTGCTAGATTTTATTTATTTATTTTTTAGAGGACTGGTGTCGAACTAAAAAATCAAATTAAAAAGATTATTTTTTAGGCACAATTGGCCCCGTTTGAGCAAACATGACTTTTTCGATTTTATGCTATTCATTAAGTCACATGTGTTTTGGTTACTAGTAAGGGTTGGAAATATTGAATTTAATTAGTTATTATTTTAAAATTATTACTTATTATTTTAGAATTAATTTTTAAATTTAATTAATAATTAAATTTTAAAAATTAATACCATTTATTAGTAATTAATTTTTCTTTTCAATTATGTTGTAACTCTTGGTGGGAGAAAGTCTTTATATAGTCTCATTTGGCCTTTTTTTTTCTCTTATTTTTGACGTTAACAAGCTATGATCCAGAGGCCTCTGTCCGAATTGGTAAAGTACGAAAATACCTTTACCCAAATTATGCGTTCACTATTGTCAAAATCTCGTCATCAATTATTTGAAATGAAAATTGTGAAAACTGTAATATAACTATGGCTCTTTATGGACTTGGCTTTGAGATAAATTAAGGCCTTGTTTGGGCTAACTGTGATAAATTTTACATATTTTTGTTTTTTTTATGTTTTAAAATTTTTGACTAATTCATTTTACTTTTTGGAATCGTCATAAACTTAAAAAGTAAATTTTTTTTATCAAAAGTGAAAAAAAAATTTACTAAAAACAAACATAAACAATATAAAATTTAGCTTATTGGTTTATTTAATTTTTTTTTCTTTTCTGAACCTTTTTTATATTTTGGTAAAAAAAATTTTTTTTTTCTGCTCGTCTCGATGAGAGAAAGCAAATATTATAATAGTGGTGTTTTGCATTATTAAAACTAGTAGTTTCTAAATTGTAATTTGTAGTAAAAGTTGTGAGTGTTTGATAAAATTTATAATTTGTAAATGAAATAAAAACAAAAATAATTATAAATTATAGCAAAAATTATTTATATTTAGAAAAACTTGTGACTTATATTTAAAATTAATAGTAAAAAGCTAAAAATTACTAGCAACACTTTAGCCAAACACTCCAAATAGTTTGACTAAATGATGCAAAATTTTTACTAAAAACAAAAATAAAAAAAATTAAATAAGTAAATAAGCAATTATTCCAAACAAAACCTAAGAACTAAATTATTTTAAATAATGATTCAATTTCGATTTTAAAGTATTTGTTATCTACTTTATATTTAAAAGATTATATATTATTTTACTTCACATTTTATTATCTTATTTTTATATATTATTTTACTTCACTTTTATTATCTTATTTTTGTCTACTTCCCTTTTTTTTTGTATATATTATTTTACTTCACATTTTATTTGCTTATTTGTTTCATATTATTACAAAGACATATCCTAGTATATATAAATGTTGAGTTATATTTTATTTATTTGTTATTTTATTATTTTTGTTGTTTACCAGTAGTTTAGAATTTAAAAAGCCCTGTTTGGATAACATGGCTTATAGATTTATTTCTCTTATAAGCTAATAAATAAGCTATGTCGTTTGTGTGACCAAATAAGTCAAAATTTAAACCAATAAGCCAAAAATAAGTCAAACAAAATAGTTTATTTAAACAAATAAGTCAAAAATAAGTCAAATAAAGTAGTTTAAATAAGCAAATAAGCCAATTATCACCCAAACAAAGTGATTTATTTGTATTGCCATCCAAACAAAATGATTTATTTGTGTTTTGACTTATTTGCTAATAAACAAATAAGCTAATAAGTCGTTTACCCAAACGAGGCCAATACTACAATGTTATGATAAATTCATAACAAAATAAATAATAACATAGAATAAATAAATAAAAAGAGAAAATGTAAAATAAAATAATTAATATTTTTAAATTTTTTTATATAATACATAATATAATATCAATATAATAAAAAAATTAAGTAACGGGTTTGTTTAGTTCTAGACGACTTTTTAAAAGTTTAACTCGTTAGTTGAATCATAAAATATAGTTTTTAATTGTTTAGAACCATAATCAAATTATTATTTTTTTTAAAAAAATCGAACCAAATCAAACAATTTAAATCAGTTCTAACTAATTTACCATTTCTATTGTTTTTCTTTTTTTTTTTAAAAAAACTGCTAATTATAGTGGAATTTCCAAAGTAGAGTGGAGCTGACTACTCTACTCTTTGGGACTGGGATTTCCTCACAGTGCCAGATATTTGACAAAGCATTCTCCTAAAAAATAACGTGTAATGAGTAGATTTGTTGATGGTATTATTATCATAACGTGTAATGACTTTTATACTTGTTTGGTATTAAAATAGGGTTTTTAAAAAAAATAAAAAATAAATACAATAATACGAAATTCTGAAAATTTTGTAGGTATAACAGATGGATCTGATTTCATTCATTTAACGAGAAAGGAAAGGTAATTGCAAAAAAATAATTGTTTTATTTTTTTTTGCATGAATGTGTATTGAGCTGTCACAGAGAAATATAAGTCTCATGATTGTAGTTTTACTGTAAAAACAAATTTCACAGATATAAAAATTACAAGGTATGAATTATAAAAAAATCTAAAATTAAATTATAACATATGCATTACAAAAAACTTTATAATTATATTTTCTATTAATTGTCTTGTAGAATAAATAAATAGTGGAAATTAATTTCCTTTTACTTTAACTTTTATCATAAGTTATTTTCTTCAATAATTTTTTTGACCGATTTGTGATTGAAATTGATTCTGCATGTGTTTGGTTTAGCTACTTATATGTCTTTTTTCATTTACAGTTAATTATTTTCAATTTTAATCAAAACCAATGTCTTTATAAATTTTTTTTCTCTTCATGAGGAATTGAAGAAAAGTATTTAAAAAAAAAAAACAGAAACAAATACACTTAGAATCATGAGGAATTGACTAAAAATAAAAGAATAATAAAAACAAAACAAAAAACCTTTTGGTTTCGTCTTTCGATTTTTGTATACGTTTGACAACATAATTTTTAGATTTTTTATGTCACGATGAACTTAAAAAATAAAAAATTTAAACTAAAAAGTATAAACAAAAAACTCCCAAAAACACTTAAACCAAATTACCAAAACACACGCACATTCTTAACATTAATCAACGAGAGTTTGAATATCTCTTTTGAGTTTAATAATCAAGAATGGCTTCTACACTCTTCCACGAGAATTAGGCCTCGTTTGGCAATTTGCCTTAAGTTAGGAATTTTTGTTTAAAATTATTTTAAACTAAATATGCAAAAAGTTTATTTAGTAAATCGTATGAGTAACTTTTTAAGCCAAAAAATAATAAGTTAAAAAGTTGTTATAATTTTATAAAATTTATTTTTAGGTAAATCTATATTCAATATGAATCTTATTTGATAAATTTTAACGAATAAATTTTAAAAATATAATTTTTATAAAAAATATATGTATAATAAACGTTATGATATTGTTAAAAAATATTTTTTAAAAATTATGTGAAAAGAAAAATGGCAAAAAGCTCTTAAATTGCTAAATAAGATTTTTTAGCTTTTTAAATATTAAGCAAAAAGATAAAAAAACTTAACTTAAAGTCGATTTGAAACTGATTGTCAAGCGATGCTTTATTACAAAGGGTGCCTTTATTTCACTTCTTTGAAATGTTTAAAAAAATTAATTTTTAAAAAATTAATTTTTAAAAATACAAAAAAAAGGTAGATTGTTTAGGTAGGTTTTTTAGTTAGTGTTAAAGGTAGGTTTATTCTTTTTTCATTTTTTTTGTTAAAATATCTAATAAAAAATGAAAAAATAGATTGTTAGGGTAGATTTTTTGGATAGATTGTTATGGTAGGCTTATTCTTTTAATTATATGTTAAAATATCTAATGGCCCTTTAGGGCTAATGTATGCAATTTTTACTTATTTTTGTAATTTTAAAAAATTTTGGTTTTTTTTTACTTCTATGAATTGTCTCAATGAGAAGAATTTTAAAAATAAAATATTTTGATCAAAAAAATAAAAAAATTTACTAAATATAAAAATAAGTAATATAGAATTTGACTGACTTATTTATTTTAGTTTAGTTTTTTGTCTTTTTATATTTTTTTTATATTTTAAGAATGTACATTTTAAATTCTTTTCAATTAGATAAATTTAAAAAATATAATAATTTTATCAAGTATATAAAAATTTTACTAAATATAAAAATAAATAAAATAAAATAAACAAATAAACTGTTTTAAATAGGTCAATATACTCATACTCTTTATTTTTAAATTATAATATTTAGAATAATAGTACTATTTTTTCTTTGTTTTTAAGAGTACAATTGTCTTTTTAATTAAAAGTTTTATAATTATTTTTGTTTTAAAAAATATTAGAGTTATCAAAATGTATACATATTAATTTTCTTAAAAGATAATACGTTTTTTTATAAATATTAAACAATCTAGTTTGATTTTGAAAAATAGAGAAAAAATAAAAATTAAATTATTTAGTATAATGTTTTTAAAATATTTTTTCTCTTTTTTATTTTTTATTAAAATATCTAATATATTTGAGATTTTATTATTAAGTGATAATAAATGATAAGATAAATTACAGTGACCTCTCCTGAAATTTATTAAAATATCAACTACCTCTTATGTGATTTTAAAAATATCATTAATATTTTTTTAAATTTAATTTTTAAATTAAATTAATTTAAAAATTAAATTTCCATTAAGTAATTAACAAAAATCATCGGACCACTCCAAAATCATTCCTCAAAATTCCCCCAAAATCATTACCGTTATCAAATTAGTTCAATATTAATAATTTCTTCTTTTCTGTATTTTGGTTTTTGGGAGGTTTTAAGGAGGGGTTTTAGAGGGATAATTTTCAACGATAATTTTGAGGTAATTACATGATTTTTGTTAATTATTTAATAAAAATTTAATTTTTAAACTAATTTAATTTAAAAATTAAATTTAATAAAAAATTAATGATACTTTTAAAATTATAAAAAAATAATTACTATTTTAATAAATATAAGGAGAAGTCATTATAATTTACCCTAAATGATATTTTCTTTTGTTTGTTTTTTCTTTAACTTTGCCCCACTTGTAAATGGGGTAAGATAAATAACCCGCCCCAATCCGCCCCGTTACCAGTTCTAACTGTTTTTAAGACGGCACGCAAACAGGGGTTTATAGAACAATGTCCCCGATATATTCGGGCTGCATTTCCGTATTTTCCGTACTTCGGTGGGCCGCCGACGCCGTTGCAGATGAATCTCCTTTTCCTGCGGCGCTACGTTTCCTTCTCGGCGGACCAGACGAAACCAAACTCGCGTCTACGTTCAGTCCCCTCCCTTTCCTTCGCCTATCAAATGTCCGTCTCTCTCTCTCTCTCTCTCTCTCTCTCTCTCTCTCTCTCTCCCCCATATATCTTCGCTCTCCACAGCTCAATCTTCCCAACTTCACCGCCATAAACAAAACCAAAAAAACCTAAATTGACAACCATCAACAATGGCCGCCCTATCTTCTTCCACCGCCTGTTTTCTCTTCCTTTCCTTCGCAATCTCTTCCGCCCTCGACAACTCCATTATCAACTATGACCAAATCCACGGCCAGATGACGCCGTCGCCGGCTCGTCTTTCCGATGCCGAAGCCATGGCGGTTTACGAGAAGTGGCTCGTCCGGAACGGGAAGGCGTACAATGCGATTGGGGAGAAGGAAAGGCGGTTCGAGATCTTCAAGGATAATCTCAGGTTCATTGAAGAGCACAATGCCTTGAACCGGACGTACAGGCTCGGGTTGAACCGGTTTGCCGATCTGACCAACGAGGAGTACCGGTCGACGTTTTTGGGTGGGAGGATGGAGATGAAGAAGTGGTTGTCGAGTTCGAAGAGGAGCGATAGGTACGCGTTCCGGGCCGGCGATAGTTTGCCGGAGTCGGTTGATTGGAGGGAGAACGGTGCCGTTTCCTCCGTTAAAGATCAAGGACATTGCGGTAATTCTCCCATAAAAATCACAATTCTTCCACAAAAATATCTGACACGCACACATACACATATATATGCCTCCTTTGTCGTTTTAACTCTAGTTTTTGTCTTTTTGTTTAATGCACAAAAATTTATTTTTAAAATGTACTTATTAGAAATAAGATCATATAAAATTATATAAAAATAAATTAAAAAATTATAATAATTTTAAATTAAAATTTTTGTCATTTGATCTAAAATTACTTTAAACTAAATATTTTAACTTAGGCCCCAATTGGTAATTAACTTAAAAACTAGTATTTTATTTTACGTTTTAGTTAAAAAGTTAAATTGGATTCAAAATAAATTTTTTGGTAATTTAGATTTTATGTTAAACTTTTTTGAAATTGGTTATTTAGATAAAAAGTTAATTTTTTTATTTTTTATTCAAAGTTAATAATTTTTACCATTTTATTATTTAATATTAATAATTATATGTAATTGGTAGTAGTAGTAAATAAATTATGAAAAATAAGTATTATTGTATTTTAAAAATAGTAAAAGTTTAATTTAAATATTTTGAAAGTTTATCTTTTGATTTGATTTTTAAACTTTTTAATTTTTTAACTTTTTTATCAAAAGAGAAAGGTTTGCTCTTTACGTTTTTAGCTAAAAAGTAAAAAAATTAAGTTATCAAATAAGACCTTATTATCTTTTTGTTTAAAATCAGACCTCAAATTCCATAAATAAAAATTTTACTTATTTAAAATCGGCCCTCCAATTTTTACGCCTCCAGGGAGGACGACACCAACGACGACAGGGAGTTATGAGGTCGTTGTGTTCTCTGTTAAGGAGTTGTCGGATTTTGTTAGAAAAATAATTTTTTTTAAAAAGTAAAAACTTGTTTTTGTCGTTTTTAAAAAGGATTTAATTTTTAACATATTTTTTTTTTTGGGATTTTCCTTTTTAAAATTGCTAACAAATAAAATTTCAAAATTTTAAAAGTATAATTCTCTGAAAATTATGTTTGAATAAGACAACCAAACGGCCCTTAACTTCCAAATTCCCAAATGAGGCCATTTCTTGTTTATCTGCATGGGACGGGAGAATCATATGTGCAGTAACCGCGTAAGTACCATTCCCTAAAATTATGACATGTAACTCATATATTGGTTGTATCTGATGTGACTTGTGAGATTGATAGAAACTTTCTTGACTTTTTTTTTTTTGGTCACTTTCAGGTAAAAACCGTAAAATTATCTTTTTTTTGCTCAAAATTGCCCACCCCGTTTCAGATAATTGGCCCTGTTTCGGCTAATTTTTGTTGTTTTTTTTTTAAATTTTTTGACTGTTGGCCCTGTTCGGGCTAATTTTTGTTTTTTTTTAATTTTTTTGATTATTTTTTAATTTTTTTAAATTATTTTCATGTGACAAATATAATTAACGAAAAATTTAGTTTATTGATTTTTTTTTTCTGAATTTTTTAATACTTTGATTAAAAAAATTCTTTTTACCTCATTTTGATGAAAAGAATTGAAAAGTATAATAATTTGATTAAATGATAAAAAATTTTTACTAAAAATAAATACAATCCAAATAAAATAAGCAATTATCTCAAATGGGGCTAATGATTTGCTTATTTTATTTTTAGAATTTTTTTACCATTTGATCAAGCTCTTATAATTTTTAATTTTTTTTGACTATTGGCCCTGTTTGGGCTAATTTTTATTATTATTTTTGACTATTTTTTATTTCTTTAAATCATTTTGATGTGACAAAATAATTAGCGTAAAATTTAGTTATTGGCCTTTTTTTTCTTTTTCTAAATTTTTTTAATAATTTGATTTAAAAAATTATTTTTCACCTCATTTCGATTAAAGAGATTGAAAAATACAATAGTTTAACTAAACGATAATTTTTTTTTAGTACGGATGAATATAATCCAAATAAAATAAGCAATTATCTCAAATGAAGCCAATGATTTGCTTATTTTATTTTACTTTTATTTTTAAATTTTTTTTATCATTTGATCAAGCTCTTATAATTTTTCAACTCCTCTGAGTCAAATAATTAACTTTTTTGTCAAAATATAAAATAATTCAGAAAAAATTATATTTAACTTTTAATTTATCATTTGTCAATATTACTTATTTTATTTTTAATTGACAACGTAAGGGGGTAGGTGGTACTGCTGTATACTACAACACCTCACAGAGGTGGGAACATTGGCCCTCAACTTCTAGAGAAAATCATTGATTTTGTCCGTGGTTTGATCGGTGGTTGATTTCTGTGTGCGTCAACACTGCTGTTCAACAGCATACCACAACACCTCACAAATAATGCGGGAACATTGGCCCACCCAGGGGGTTGACCGACGAGATCACCCCCTGGCCGTCTGCGCACCCCCAAATTGTTGGATTGATACAATCTCCATGTCCCCAAAAACCGTGGTAGAAACTTGACTCGTGTTCTCAAGCGTTTGTATATATTTAATGATGTACCACAACTCACAAACGATGTGGGAACACAACTTGGGCCATTTTGTATCATTTCCTGTAATATCTGCATACAGCTTTTCTGATCATATGCCTCTAAACGACCATCTCAAAATGACTGAGCTACAGCGTTCGACTTCTCATATTAGACATCTTTAAAAAATATTAACTGTGCAAAACCCTGAAAGGGAAATTTGAATTGTGCTGTACGTGTTTACCCGAAATGATTTCTTATATTTTATTTTTCCCCCCTATCACCCTGTCACTAAACTAGTTAACTAATCTTTGAAAATGAAGGGAGTTGCTGGGCATTCTCAACAATTGCTGCCGTGGAGGGTATAAATCAGATCATAACAGGCGATCTGATCCCTTTGTCCGAGCAAGAGCTGGTGGATTGTGACAAATCTTACAATATGGGGTGCAATGGAGGCCTCATGGACCATGGTTTTGAATTCATCATCAACAATGGTGGCATTGATACTGAGGAAGATTACCCTTATCAAGCTGTTGATGGCACTTGTGACAGCTACCGGGTGTGTCTCATATCAGACTCTAAAAAATAAAAGAAAATTAACTTACTTTTGTCTTGTCTGTGTTTTGGTTAAATTAGCATATAAAGATCCCAAGTTCTTTTTATTTCTTTTTCTTCTTTTAGAAAAATGCGCGAGTTGTTACCATTGATGGGTATGAAGATGTCCCAGAAAACGATGAGAAGTCGCTGAAGAAGGCTGTCGCCAATCAACCAGTTAGTGTTGCCATTGAGGCCGGGGGAAGAGCTTTCCAACTCTATGAATCAGTAATGACTTCTTTTCCTAAAATCTTTTGCTAGAATAATTCTCCGCAAACAACAATTTTGTGCCAATTCTTCTTCCTAGCCATTCACAACGCCCTATTGAAGTACTGGGGTCTCCTGGATCATGAAAGTATTGCCAAGGCTGGCTCTTTAATGTCGATAGAGTTTATGAGAATGTGATGGATGCTAATTTCTTTACGAGTTAAGACAAGTGTTGTACTTAGATCACAGATTCACAATGGTCTCGTATCACACAACAAATATAGAAACAAGTAATCACACAAGGAAGGCAAGATTTACATGGTTCTGTATATATCCATCAAAAACTGACCTAAAAAATGCTAAAACCCCTCCCTCCTCTAGGATTACCTGGTCCAGATGCCACAGTACTGTCTCTGCCTGGAAGGGAAAAACCTGAGACTATGAACTTTGACAGTGTCGTGACTTCTATCATTTTCACGGCCATCTGGATGGAATTCCCCTTTGAGGAATTCAAGCCAACTTTCACCGGAGCATTTGATGCTATTAAGGTTTTTTTTTTTAACCGCTACTCAACCCCCTCCGTCATAATTTTCAGGGTGTATTCACTGGACTGTGCGGGACAAATCTCGATCACGGTGTCGTTGCCGTTGGATACGGTTCAGAGGATGGTGTGGATTATTGGATTGTGAGGAACTCGTGGGGTCCTAACTGGGGAGAACAGGGATACATCAAGCTGGAGCGCAATGTCAATGCCCCAAGTGGGAAGTGTGGGATTGCACAAATGGCTTCCTACCCCATCAAGGCTGGTCCTAACCCTCCTAACCCCGGTCCATCCCCTCCATCCCCAATTAGACCTCTCACAGTTTGTGATGACTACTACAGTTGCCCTGAGAGAAGCACATGTTGCTGCATCTTCGAATACGGTGACTACTGCTTTGGTTGGGGATGCTGCCCCCTCAAATCTGCCACCTGCTGCAGCGACCACTCTAGCTGTTGCCCACCTGATCATCCTATCTGCGACCTAAATTCCGGCACCTGCCTAATGGTAATATAGCTATAAGATCATTTTTATCTCGTTAATTTTGCTTTTGAGAGAGAAACAAAAAAGAGAAAAGTTGAAAGAATGAACTAGTACAAGCATTTTAAGGTGAACGTATCGAACTTTTTTACCCCGGATGATATTTTTGTTTCGTGCAACAGAGCAAGGACAACCCGTTTGGAGTGAAAGCATTGAAGCGAGGTCCTGCGAGGCCAAACCGGGGACGGGTGAGTACCGGCAGGATCATTGTTAGTGCTTGAGAAGCCCTTGGTTTGTCTGCGGCCTTTTGAATTGCTTCATGCTTTGATGATCAGCCCAAGCAGGAAGATGTGGTGGGGAACAAAATGCATTTTGTTTGTGAAGCTATATCAGTTGATTGTGGTGCACACCTTTCTCCTCCATCAAGATAGATTTCCTTTGCTTTTTTCAACCCTTTATCTTTGTAAATATCGTTTTTCTATTATCAGATTATCTCAAACAAAATTACAAAAATGAAAAGAAGATGGATCTTTTATATTCCAATTATACCTGTAAATGTGAAAGATTTATTTTATTCATTTTATTATTTTGTTGTGTATTAGTTTGGATTGGAAGGGGCATGTGAATTTTCTTGAAATTGTCGAACGCATTATTGATACAATTTTGTAAGAGTGTCATGAAATGAAAGGGTTAGATTTGAAACTTGAGACTAGTAAGAGGCTGTATAATACTAATAATATTATTTAAGGGGTTGGTATATTTGTCCAAGTACTCAATTCATCTAGTGGTGTACTAATCAAAAAAGGGTTAATTGGTTTAGGGTCCTATTTTGGCAACTTATTTAAGAACAGATCTCATGTAATAAACTATTATCCCATGAGATCTTTTTAATATTTTTTGAAACTTTTATACCCTTGAGATATTTTCCATGAATTGTCAACACATTTATTGCTCGGCAGCTTACATTGAAAGGTTACAGAACTGGTTAATGATAATTTATGAAGGATTGTGCATTTCGAATAATTCAAAAAGGAGGATTTCTAATAATTCTATATGTGATTCATTAGGTTATGGAAACATAGAGATAATGTTTTAACGTCCCAATTAGTAAACAGAATGCTTTAATGTTCCAAATAAATGGATTACCAATTTTTATTCCACATGCCGAGTATATTTGAAAAGGTCCTCTTATGATAATCAGTATCTTGGCATATTGCTCTTCTGTCACTTAACTTGAAAAGTCTATCTAACCAATGTTGTACATTGGTTAGTCCACATAGTTTTTCACTATTGTAATGATCATTTCCTCATTCATATGTCTTATTATCTAAAGGCTAACTTTATGGTTATTATCTAAATGTGGATAAAGTTTCTGCTAGGGGGAACAAATTGAAGAATTTCAACCACAATGTGAAGTGGAGAGTGAAAATAGAATGTGTCAATATTTTCAACAATGGAAATGATAATCTCATAAGTACATTTTCACATAGTATTAAGTATATTTTCGCAATCAATATGAGTTTCAATAGTATATTATATTTTTAATAATGGAAATGATAATCTCATAAGTACATTTTCACATAACATTAAGTACATTTTCACAACAATGAAGAAATGGAAATGTGTTAAAAAAATTTAACATTTTACATTCAAGTTTCTTATTTGCATAGCAATTCTAAACTATGATGTTATGCATTCGTGATTATGGGTACATTAAGCATTCGTGATTATGAGTACAGAGCATTAAGAATATTTTTACAATCGATTTGAGTTTTAATAGTATATTGAAATAGAGCAATAAGTCAATATGAGAATAATGATCTCATATTGATTCGAATATGGGAATCGCAATCATATACTCGAGTTATTTGAAACTATTTTTTAGGTTAAGAGTTCTTACTTCCATTTTGGCGGACTGCGAATGGAAACCGTCGAAAATGATATGATGTAAGAAGAGTTTGAAGTAATAATCTATTCAGCCAACTTTAGGTTAATATGGAAACTAGACGTTATATGAAAAGAGTGCGGGAAAATAATTTTAACCTAATTCGATGGGTGTTTTGGGTACACACATTATGATTATATGACTTAATAGAATACTTGTTTAGGAGTTGGTCCTTATTTTTAAATAAATTGCCAAATTAAGACCCTAGATTAAATCACCCAACAAAAAATTGTGTGCATTCATTTAGAAGCTTTTTTGTCCTTTTAAAGATGGATCTTTTAACAAATATAATAGACTAAGGGTACCTCTGACTAATTTTATTGATGGTATATTTTAAGATTTTCTTGTTTATATAGGTAAAATAAAAATTATCAAAAATTAAGGAGAATCACTAAGTTTGTTAAGAATATATTTAAAATTACTTTTATTTACAAAATTTTAATTTTTTACAAGTAAAAGTGTAAATATAACAATTTGAGAAAACACGTGCCCTTAGACTTTATTGCATCTACCTTGAATATGAACAACTCAAACCAACCCGACGTGAACAATGGGTTTTTTTTTCCCTTATATGTGCATTCGCAATGTGCTCAATTAGCCTTTTTGACAGTAATATTTATTTTTTTCATCGGCTTTTTTTGTTCTTATAAATCCAACAAAAGCCCTTTGATGTTGTTAGTTCATTACCATACTTTTTATATCATTATAATTTTTCAAATTACACAACCAATTTTGTGTCACGCCTAACGACGGATTGTTTTTATTTTCAAATGTAAACGTTCTTTAGTAACTCTTCGACACACACACATATCTAAACAATTAATAAAACAAATACAAGACAAATCAAGCTTGAAGATCATAAAATAACTACTCTACCCCAATTCATCATCTCAATCTTTATACCAAAAACCACCAATTATAAGAGGCTGGGTGTTAGTCATGAAATCTCTAATTTCTTAAAATGTTGGTAACAGCTTACTATACAAATAAAAAGTAGATAATTTATCCATATTACAACTAAGATTCTAATTTTCCTCGCAATTTTAATTTTTAATGATGTCATAAAATCCTGATCATAAGTATTTTCATTAGCTGTTTTACTTGCAAAGTTATGGTTCTCGAAACTTACGCGCAGCGGTAGTATTTTATCCTCCGGAGAGTTTAACATTATTCAAATTTAATGAGACCAGTCCCTAATGCTTTGTGGGACATTATGAAAACATGTATATTTTTGTATGTAAGCTTCCGGTGACTCTTGCCATTCTTTGTTGGCTGCGTATTCTAAGTTTCGTAGTTGTGTGGACCATATAAATGGCTGTTGAGATTTTACTCTAAATAATAAGTCAGATTTTGAAGTCGATTCAGCCAAGAGATTAGTCCAGATGGTGTCCCTATTCTTTCTTGGACTGCGTCTGGATGCTTTGAGGACTCTCTTGTTAATGAAGTCTCCTCCCTTTGCGATGTAGTCGGTTACGCGGGTGTCTGAACGTGGTACTTGAATGTTTGGATAAAAACTGACACCCATCCCATGTGGGTCTGGGATATCGCAGTGTGTAGAAGTAGTGATATTGAATATCTTTTATGTTTGCAGAAGTATGTGGAGATGAGGCTCATCGTCCTGGTGGAGTTCTGTAGCAACTCTTATGTAGGTAGGGTTGCATGGTTGGAAGATGGGCCAGATGTGATTTAGAACAAATTGTGCAATTAAATTACACTGTGGATAGGTTAGGAATAGTGATTTTCCTTGAACCCTAAAAGAATGTGGAGGTCTGGTCATATTTATAATGGAAGTATATGTGAATAGTGAAATTTTGGCTTTACTGTTATAATATAGGTGAGAAGAATGAGAAGAATGAGAATAGAGAAGAGATATTTATAAGAAGCCCTGAAATAGTACAGCTGTCATATCTGAATAGTTAATTTTTGGCTTTACTATTAAATAATAGGTGAGAAGAATGAGAATAGAGAAGAAATAGTTATAAAAAGCCCTGAAATGGTACAGCTGTCTTTAGGGGCAAAATAATATAATATTACTTATTTTGTCCCTCGCGAGCCGTTAAGCTCGCGGTAGGCCCCACCTCCACGTGGGTGACGTCATAAAGTAAGTGGGCCGTAATGTTACCGGATATGTTGTCGGCCGTACATGTTACCGGATATGTTGTCGGCCGTACATGTTACAACTGACACCGACATAATAATTACTCAAATAGTAAAAAGTATATTACATCTGTAAAAGGGAATCTTTTTTCTACATTTATTTTGAATTTGAAAATAAAATCCGAGGTAACATGGATATTATATCCCGCCATATAAAAATATGGTAAATAATAAATTTAATATTTATTAAAAACATAAAATAAAAATAAAATATTCACCTGGAGGGAAAAACTTCCGTTGAAAGTTTAAATTATTTTCCTCGAAGGGGAAGAATTCCTATTTAAGTATCTTTTTTTTTCAAGTGGCATTTATGATATATATGGCATCTAATGTTGTATAATCCCAACTATACAACCACGTGATTATGCAGTTAAAATAAAAATAATATATTACTTTAATAAAGTAAATATTATAGATGTGATCTAAGTTGAAAAAATAATTTTCAATTGACGTGATCCCTTAATAGTAGAATTTGATTACTATAAATTGAGTATCGTAAATTGAGTATCGTAGATTGTCATTACCGCGAGCCTGACAGCTCGCGAGGGGCAAAACAAGTAATATTATATTGTTTTGCCCCTAAAGACAGCTGTACTCTTTCAGGACTTTTTATAACTATTTCTTCTCTATTTTCATTCTTCTCACCTATTATTTAACAGTAAAGCCAAAAATTCACTATTCAGATATGACAGCTGTACCTTTTCAGGGCTTCTTATAAATATCTCTTCTCTATTTTCATTCTTCTCACCTATATTATAACAGTAAAGCTAAAACTTCACTATTCACATATACTTCTATTATAAATATGGCCAGATCTCCACATTCTTTCAAGGTTCAAGGAAAATCATTATTCATAACTTATCCACAGTGCAATTTAATTGCACATTTTGTTCTAGATCACATCTGGTCCATCTTCCAACCATACAACCCTACCTACATAAGAGTTGCTACAGAACTCCACCAGGACGATGAGCCTCATCTCCACATACTTCTGCAAACAGAGAAGAGGTTTAACATGTGAAATCTCCTCCCTTTTTTTTTATTTTGTAATTATTTAATTTGATATTAAATATCTATTTAATGTAAATTTAAATATTATTAAACCATTTGGGGGATAAAACACTACCGCTGCGTGTAAGTTCCCTCAGTTGCCACGTTTAACAATCACAAGATAAAAAATACAAGTAACCAATATTTTTGGATAAATAGTAATAAGTGATTCCTAAATTTTAATGACTTCTCAAATAACTAGATTTTGAGTGAAGTGGACATGTAAAAATTAAGTAATACTCTTTTTTTTTTTTTTTTTTTACGTGGGAGGTGTTAATTTGTATTATGATTTACATGTTATGATTTATTGAGTATTTTAATTAAAGTGAAAATGAAAATGTTAAATTTCTCAAAACAATGTCGTAACGACCTAGTAATTCAAAATAAATAGTTAAAATAATAATAGTAAAAAATAAACAACTATGTGTTTATATGTTTATATGCTTGTGTGTTTGTTATATTTAAAATAATTATGTATTTATGTTTATGTACGTGTTTCAATTTTAAGTACGAATTTTGAGAGAGAGAGAGAGAGAGAGAGAAAAAAAAAAAAGAAGAAGAAAAAAAGCAAGAAGAGAAAAGGAGCATGCATGGTGGTGTTCTTCAACTTCTTCAAAAAGGACTCACGCTTTTTTATGTCCTCATCACTTCATAATATTCAAGGTAGAAGTCAGCTATATATGCATGTATTTTTCTTTTCATACTCAAATATTCAAAGAAAGTGCATGCCTCATTTCTTTGCCATGCATGAGATAATGGCATGAATCAAATTTCTCCATTTTTTTAATTCCTTCCAAAACTCTTTTCATTTTGAATA
>JAOTRH010066333.1:0-18215 GCA_034768845.1 Heliamphora exappendiculata | reverse complement strand
TGAAACTCTGCGAGTCATAAATAAATATATTAAATATTTTTTTTTATTTTTTAATTATTTAATTTTTTATTAAATATCAATTGAGTGGGGAATCAACCATGTTTAATCCTCTGGATGATAAAATTTTACGAGATATAAATTAATGTTAAATATTTTTTTAATTTTATTTTTAAATTATTTAATTTTTTATTAAATATCAATTGAGCGGTGAATCAACCCTGAAAAAAAATAACAAATGGGTAAAGGAGAGGCTTGGCAGAAGCCGCAGGACCACAAAATGGGCATCATATTTTCTTCAAAAAGAAAAATGTCTCAGGTCATTTGAAGCAGCCCTTTAATAGGACCTAGTTTCGCTTCCCCTTTAAGTCGTCATTAATGTAGGTTATGTGCTAAAGGGGTATAGTCATCATTAATATGATGGCTTAACAATTCATCCCAATTTTGCAAACCAACATGATGTTGGTTAATATTGCAATTCATCCCAGTGGATTAATATTGCAATCTCCCCCACCTATACACCTGTTATCAAACATGGCATAAATGTCTAAACCGACAATCTCCAAACTCGGGAAGTAACACTAGCATTGTCAAAATTTAGTGCATTGTAACAATAGTAGGCTAGCATAAACTACAAATAATAAGAAAACTGCAGACCTTATAAGTTATAAGAATACTTGAAATGTGTCGTCAAGTACTGACTGAATCAGAATTAATGTACTCAAATGGAAATTGGAAAAAAATAGCAACTAAGATGTCTGGTAGCCAAGTTCCTCACAGTTCAAACATTGTGAATAGAGATTAATGAAGACAGTTGAGTATGCAACCACTGGTTAACATATTAAGCAAAGAAAAGCTAATAATAACCATCTCCAAGCTACCAAGTTGCTATCACAGAACAGTATGATGAGATTTGTAAGTCATATATTTGGCAAAGGATGTGTTTCTGGCTTCTCATTTAAAGATTGTTTTGAGGGATAGAAAGTCTAGATTGGACTAACAATTCGCACTAAATTTGTATTACATGTTTGTTTGTATTTTTTTGTGTCCGAACTAATTGTTTGGATTGGAGACACAATCTCTCAATCCCTCATGGAGCGGTAAGTGTGGGTGGAGGGAGTAGGATAGAAAGGGAAGGATTAGAGTGGAAAAGAGATTAATTTGAAAGACAATTTTACCTTTCAATCTTGCTTTTGTAACATTTTTAGGTTATTTTTTGTGTTCTTTAATTAACTTTGTTTATATTTTTATTTGTATTTTCTTAAATTGAGTGTCTCTAAGATAGTTATTAGTTACTTTTTTTATTTTTTTATTTTTTGTTCCATTCTTGATACTTCTGCTTTAGTTACATTTTTTGTTCCATTTTTTACCTAGATTAGTTAGGATTAAGTTCTAAGACCAAATTTTTACTTTGCAATTTTATTAGTGATTTTTTAAAAATTATTTTTTAGTCTCTCATATTGTTCACTTTTACCTCTTTTTTTTATCTTATTTGATTTCTTTTAATTTTTCAGTCCTACCTAAGCTTTTTTTTTTTTTTTTGCCTTTATTTGACAACATTTTAGTAGAATAACAGAATTCGATAATTTTGGCTTCCCTTCAAATAGTATAGCTATCTATTTATAATGATAGAGAATGATTATAGAAAAAGAAAAAAATAACTTGCAAATTAAATCACAATCAATCAAATCCTAACTTTCTAATATGTTGATTTCAGTAATTGAACCATAATTAACGAGATTCTAATTTTTTAAAATATAATATTTCTAGAACGGCGCTACCGGAACAACATTGATAGCCCCCAAAAACAAGAACAATGTTACGGAAACAACAGTAGCCACCAAAAAGCAAGAACAATGCTATCAAAACAACATCGATAGCCTCAAAAAATAAGAACAATGCTATCGGAATAGCATCAATAGCCATAAAAAATAAGAACAAAAAGTAATAATTCTTCAAAAAATATACTATCAAAACTAACAATATATATTGAGACTTTAATAATACACCAATATCAAAAAGTACAATGATTTGGGACTTGCAACCTACAATGGCGGGCAAGAGAAGGAACAACAACAGTTGCAAAGAAAAGAAAAGAAAAAAAAGACAAGCGGAGGTGAACAAAGACCAACGGCAGTGGTGGTGATGGTGAGAGAAAACCAACACCGACGGAAAAAATTTCGACGGTGACAATATACCAATGACAAATTCGCGATACCAGTGAAGGAATATCGGCGACAAAGGTGAGGAAAGCAGTGACGGTGGCTAGGGTTTCTAGACAATTTTTTTTTTTTCTTCTTCATATTTTGACTCTGATACCAAGTAAAATAACATAATTCGATAATTTCGGCTTACCTTCAAAGAGGTATAACTATCTATTTATAATGATAAAAAAAATAACTTGTAAATCAAATCGCAATCAATAAAATCCTAATTTCCTAATATGTTGATTTCAGTAATCAGACCATAATTAACGAGATCTTAATTTCTTAAAATATATTATTTTTAACAATTTTAATTGTGTTTGTTCAATATAAACACAACCAAATATTCCATTGTAGGGGCAAAATTATCATTATGCTTAATCAATGTCTTTCTATTCTATAAACCAGCAAACATAGGGGTGAACTAAAAAAGGAATACACAATACAATGGATATTTAATTCTAAGACTATTACTGATGGAAAACTTAATCCCTCCTAATACTATCCTCCTATACAAACATGATCTAAGCCAATGGTGTCAATAGGAATGGTCTTTTGATATATAGATATGATGTCAAATGCAGTGAAGGGCTTAGTCCAGGTTTTCAATATTGCCATGATTAGTCAATCTCTTTGAGATATGTATTTTAAAACAAGCAAATTCAGCACAAAACATAAGGGCTAGAACGTTTAACAAATGAGGAAGCAAAAAGGACTGCATTTACAACAAAACTAACATATTCACAAAATTTACCACTAATTACACTACCAAATCATCCAAAAGTCTTTTATCATTTGAACAAAAAATTATTGGTTGCCCCACGGGATGGCCACATGGTGCCCCAAAACTCTTGGAAGTCACACAATTATGAGGGGCCATTGCATTTAAAGATGGACCCGACATGATTCTGTGGCTCACGTGGCCTTTGCCCCTGGGACAACAAATAAGTACTCCATTTGAACCCACCAGTTTGGATAACACTACCAACCTTGATTAGACAATGTAAATCCATTGACGAATTTGTGCTGCAACTACTCAGACCCAGGAATTCATGACCCCAGCGTGGGACTTTCATCATGAGCCGGTATATTCCCTGAATCCATTTCGTGACGCATCAATGCAGAGTTAATATGCTGTGAGCTCATTTGAGTCTGTTGCTCCATTTGGATCAGGCTAGAGGGGCTAAGGGGTGAACCTACATGCTCAGTCCAGCTGCTTGCTTCTGGGGGATAGAGTGGTGACCTCATTTCTTGGAGTTGCTGAACATATAATTGCCGTTGCATCTGTATTGGTGGTTGCTGCCAGTTGACTGTATTATATGCTACTCCGGGTAAATTAAGCGGATTTGTTGGAGCTATAGCGGCAGTTCCATCGACTGAGAATCCACTCATCACGGCTCTTCCTCCATTTTCTGCTGTTCTTATCCTCACCATAGCTGCAGCTGGAGTATTATTCTCATCTGAACTGCCAACACCGTGGATGTTTCCCTCCCTTAACAAAGGGACAGAGCCCCCCCAAGCTCACAACGTTACCAAAGGAACCAACACCAACATTCGCAATCCCTTGGGCCCCATCACCTAATGGCACGGTACCCAGGCAAGCTGTTGAGGCATCGAATCCCCCCATCATCATCCTCTTTGGCAAAAGTTGCTGTAACCTATCTCTTTGCAGCATCTGTAACTGTAACATGGCACGCTTGTTTACAATATACTGCCACTGTGGATGCATGGGGCTAAGATGTGAAGCAGTTTCAAGTGGTGATTTGCAGACACAACCAGCTGAGAGTGGTAAGACAGATTGGAGGTTTGCAGAGGCAAGCAAATGGCCTACAGAAAAATTATTCCGTGATGGTAACTGTCTGGGGTTAAAGACTGATGTCCTACTACTGCTTATGGGATTTAACACGCAAGGAGATTTCCCCAAGATTGTAGTTGGGGGAACAAGCGCAACCATTTCAGCCATTTCAGCTGCCGGAGTAGCAACACTAGAAATAATTTGTGGTTGACTAGTAGAGCTTCCATCAGTAACGTGTTGGCCAGGTTCAATCTGATCTCCAGATAGACGATATCCTTCACGAATCATCTGCACAGGAAGAAAGAGATAACATAGTTAAACAAATCTGCAAGACCCATCATGGTGGGTAATCAAGACCTAGCAGTGAGCTGAACTGAGCAGCAAACAGACATGATGCTGCAAAATACACGTGCACAAGAGTGAGAATAACCAACCAAGCAGAACGTTTTTCTTATTTTTAATAGCTCCATTAAAATGTATCTCAATTTCCTAACAATTCCATTTCAACTTGGGGACAGAACAATTTTCAGTAAGTACCCAGCTGTGGGAGAAAAATTGAACTAGGAATTTAATGTAATTTGAGAAATATTAAGAATTGGATAATCCATACCCAGCTATTCATAAGCTATCCAGCATTATCAAAAACATGCTTGTGTGTATATATAATATAATTATATAGGTGCCATTAGTATAATATAAATAAAGCTCATAAACTCTGAATGCCTGTTAATAATTTTATGTCAAAATAGTAAAAAATGGATTTCCCGTCTTAATATCACGATAAGCACAGGTTGAAAAATTCAAAAAAAACTTGTTGCAGTCCTCCTATGATAACAGGAATCTCTAAGTTGTGATAACTACATATGGGAAACTTACAGTGTTAGTGAAGATCTCTGAGAGGCACAGCTCAATGGGATCAAACTTCTTGTGACCATAAGCAACAGTTGCTTCCACAATCCCCTCATCAAGCTTCTCCAATATGTTGAGTGTGTCCTGAGCCTTGCTATGGGCAACATCATTTCCTGAAAGTACACTACAATAATAATTGAAAAAAGATCCAAGTGCAGTTTCAAATTCAAAGGGACCATTTCAGGCATGACATGCCTTGAAAGCCATAATATTTAAGATCAAATGTAAACTTCCTAGTGGAGCACTCCAAATGAGAAGTTGCTTCTTTGTTACCATCTTTCAAGTCCTTATCCTCAGAGTTCAATAGATGGGAAAGTGCCAGTGGAGTTGTGCAGGGAAAGGACTTCCTTTCAAGAAACTGAGTAACCTTTTCCTTCCTGACATTCAGTGCATACCAGAACATAGAGGAAAAAATAATGTTTCGCATCCAATCTGCAGTGCAGTATCACTTAAAGAAAAAGCTTCTGAAGACCAGAAAAGAGTATACTTTGGTTTCCCACCTCTCAGTCACCATTTTCAATTTTGAAAGCCTATCAAGGACAGGATCACTAATTCCTGTAGGCATGGGCATTTCAAGAATAGGGCCATCGATTACTGAAGGCAAGGGCAAGGGATTTCCCACTGGAAGGCAAACTACACCTGTACCACTTGTTGCCCTGGCGACAGCAAGAGATTCTACCCCGTTCACACTTGAGGCCTTAAGACAAGAATTTGATTTTCTCATTGTAGGTGTAGGGAGAGATGTCACTCGTGGCAAAGATTTGCTTGGACAAGAAGTTATAGAAACATTTATGGCATCAGAAGAAACTTGATAATGCTGCAAAGCTTTTCCATCCTGAGTGACAACCACATTTGTTATATTCTTTCCAATACTCTGACCCATGTGATTCCACTGCATTGGTTTAGCAGGGACATTATCGTTTGCCAATCCTGATGACTGCAATAGTTGTGATTGCAGAAGATTAGATTGATTGGTTCTTGTACCCATCAGATGACTGTTCTCTCTGGCATTCCCAGCTTTCAAACTTTGACAACTACTAGCTTCAATCGGTTCTTCCTTCACTCTAGAAGTGGGCACTTGCTGTAGCTTTGGGATACCTTCAAGCTTTGCTAGTTGACCATTCTTTCTGGCTTGTGACGAATGAATCATCTCATGAGTTCTTGCAAGTAAAATTCTTTCAGACTCAGTCCGTTGATGTAGCAGTTTGTTTTTCCATTGTAGGTCAGTGGCAAGCTTGGTTTCTGCTTGGCTCTCTGGAAGCTGCTCTTGAGTGAAGTTGCTAGGTTCTCGTTTTGGTTTCTTACTCATAGGTCCTCGGTTTGCTAGAGTTCCATATCTTCGGCTCTCGCCAAGGGTCAATGGACTGGGCATTCTTCGATCACTGTGATATTTTGGTTGGGGAGCAGAGAGAGCGCTTGATGGTGTTGGAGCTCCAGAAAGAGATTGACTGTCATCTGCTAATTGATAATGTGACTGGGATGTTAAAACATAACATTGTGAGACGGTCTCTTGGAGAGTATTACTTATCTGAGAAGTAACAATGGAACTGGGAATGAGTTGCAGTGTATATGAATCTCTATCTTGAAAGTTTGAATTCTGAGGCGCAGAAATTTCTGACACTGGGATTCTAGGGGATGGTTTGCTAGAAACTTGATCAGTTGCAGATGCGTTACTGAGCTTTCTTCTTTTTCTATACGAGCAAATTTCCAAATTGAGCTGCAACAAGTGCCAATATAAACAAATATCATAAGGAAGTTTCAGGACGCACTCAAGCTGCCAAAAGATGAAATAAATGAGCTTTCCATTCAAACATACTAAACACATGTTCAATAACATTTTGTTCTTCAGAAAGAATGGAATTGGAAATTCACTGGGAAAAATATCAAAAACTGCTCAGCCACAGACAAAAAGGAATCACAACTATGATCAGTAAAGTAGCAATTTGACATAGTGGACAACTGAATATGGACTTCACACTATTTACAACAAAAGAATAAAAGAATTCTGTAATATTTTGGCTTACCTACAATGAGGAAGAGCCATCTATTTATAATAATAGAGTTGAGTTACAAAATGTATGAGAATCAACAAAATAGGAAAGAAATAATAATAAGGGTACTACAATAAAAATAATAAATCCTAATATCCTAAAATATACTATTTCCAATACTCCCCCTCAAATTGGGACAAAGATATCAATCAAACCCAACTTGACAATTGAATGGTCCCACAGGCTTAGTGAATATATCTGCAGTCTGATCAGATGAAAAGACAAATGAGGAGGTCAAAATGCCTACTCGAACTTTTTCGTGAATAAAATGAATATCTACTTCTATATGTTTAGTTCGTTCATGAAGGACTGAATCTAAAGCAAGCATAATGGCAGACTTGTTGTCACAAAATAATAAAGAAGTCTTTTTCTTCAAAGCCCAGTTCAGCAAGAATAAACCGAAGCCAAAGTATTTCACAAGTGCTCTGTGCCATCGCTCGATATTCTGCCTCAACTGAAGATCGTGAGACAACTGCATGGTTTTTACTTTTCCATGATATAAGATGATGACCATAAAAAGTACATAAACCAGACGTAGAACGTCGATCAGTTTTAGATCCAGCATAATCCGCACGAGTAAAACATGAAAGTCCAGACTTGGTATCAGTAGAGAAGAATAAACCAAGTCCAGGACAGGTCTTGAGGTACCGTCAAATATGAAGGACTGCATCCAGATGAGGCTTACAAGGTGCATGCATAAACTGACTGACTACACTTACTGCAAAAGTTAGGTCTGGTCTAGTATTAGTCAGGTAAATCAGTCAGCCAATCAGACGTTGATACATAGATGGATTAGAAAGCAGCTCTCCAGATTCAGCAAAAATCTTAATATTCGGATCCATAGGACTAGATGCCGGTCTACACCCTAATATGCCGGTGCCTTTAGGGAGATCAAGAGTATACTTCCTCTGTGAAAGAGATATCCCACGATGAAAGCGAGCAACCTCAATACCAATGAAGTACTTAAGAGGACCCAAATCCTTAATATCAAAAACCCTACCAAGATCATGTTTTACCTGAGTAATGCCTGACGCATCATCTCCAGTAAGAATAATGTCATCAACATATACTAACAAAATGATACGACGACCATCAGGGCATTTACGAACAAAACATGTGTGGTCAGAGTGACATTGGGTAAACTCCATAGACATGATAACATTACTAAATCGACTGAATCATGCTCTAGGTGACTGTTTCAATCCATAAAGAGACTTACGGAGGAAACAGACCTTCCCAGAATACTCCCCTGCAGCCCGAAAACCCGGCGGAGGATCCATATAAATGGTTTTAAGTAAGTTGCCATAAAAGAAAGCATTCTTGACATCCATTGGTGAAGAGGCCAACAATGAGAAGCGGCCAATGAGACAAGGAGACGAACAGAAGTTAATTTTGCAACAAGGGCAAAAATAGCACCAAAATCTTTACCGGGAACCTGGGTAAAGCATTTATCCACGAGACAGGCTTTTATAGCGATCAACAGAACCATCAGCTAAATACTTCACACTGAAAACCCACTTACACCCCATAGTCTTTTTACCAGCGGGTAAAGGGACAAGTTCCCAGGTACGATTAGCCGCCAAGGTATCCATAATATCAAGAACTAATATGTATGTTGACGAGCAAGACGTTTGACTATGAGAGAAGCAGCCTCAGCCAAAAAATCACTTAATGGCTCATATTGTGCCAATTCTTCCCATCGAGACTGAAGTACCCAAAAAATTCAGCCACCGAAAATCCTAAAAACTCTTGGGAGGCATAAGAAATATCCTGATATAGCTCAAAAATACAAGCATCATTGCAAGCATGTGCATACATTTGTGTCAAGGCAAACCACAACCGAGGAACAATATCATGATACAGAAATATATTGTAGACATGTTCTTCCAAAGAATTAAAAATCTAACCCAAGATAGTGCAATTATCAATATCTCACTGAACACGCCTAGGGTCAGTCTTCGGTGGTGGTTTCTCAGTCTCCAAAAGCCAATTAGACTTTCCTTTGCCCCCAAGAAAAAGGCAAAGTGATTGGCTCCAAGCAACAAGATTTTTTCCATTCAACAATACACTAGTAATACGATGAGTAAGTGCATGGTGAGAAAGAGAAAAGTCCAAGGGGGTGGCCTAGATACAGCCTTGTCACTGGATTCAGTCATATTACCGGGAAAGACGATGGGAAGCAATCAAACAAAGGCTAGAGAAGAGCAATGCTACCGGAACAGAAACGGTAGCCGCAAACAGGTACAGATTGGCCAAACCCAAAAAAAGAATGCTATTGGAATAAAACGATGGCCCCAAACAGGTACAAAAAGAACAAGGTAAAAATTTACCGCATTAACACCACAGCAATAAGAATGACCAATCAAGGGAATAACCAAAGCATCAGGTCCAAACCATGGAAATAACCACAGCAACTTTCAAAGGAACAGAAACATGGTTGTCCACATAATAGTTGTAGGTGATTGTCTTTGGAAGCAATAAAATTATTTTTTAGCTCTTTAGCATTCTGTGGCTTCGTATTTATCAAGCAAGATCTACTGGCAATTCTAGAGAAATCAGCGGTCACGTCAGGGAGCTGTCCACTGGAAACAGCGGTGAGGCTGTCGGCGAATGAAGTGCGCGGCGACGGGAGACAGCAGTTAGGCTGTCGACGGCGGTGGTGGGCAATGACATTGGAGGGGAGGGCCTACAATGGCGAGGCTGTCGGCGGCGACTGAAGCACGCGGAGACAGGAGACGATGGTGAGGCTATCGGCGGCAGTGGTGGGAAATGACACTGGAGGGGAGGCCCGACGATGGCAAGGCTGTCGGCGGCGGGTTAGGGTTCCGGTTGGATGGACTGAAACCAAAGAAATAGGGTTTTGTGGAGGGGCGCCGCTGGTTGTGTTTCGTTGGTGAGCTTCTTTTTTTTTTCTTTTGTGAATTTGGCTTTGACACCAAAAAGAATAAAAGAATTCTGTAAAATTTTGGCTTATCTACAATGAAGAAGAGCCATCTATTTATTATAATAAAGTTGAGTTACAAAAGGTATGAGAATCAACATAGGAAAGAAATAATCATAAGGATACTACAATAAAAATAATAAATCCTAATATCCTAAAATATACTATTTCCAATAACAACTTCTTTGGAAAAAGAAAAAAAAGGAATCCATAAAAGAACTGAAATCGCTACTGTGAGATTCTATACCTTAGTACCTTTTTTGTCAAAGTTCCTTCATGAAATATGTCCGGCATTGGCCTTGGATCCAAATGAAGATCAGGTCGCAAAGCTTTGAGAATTCGCGATTCGAACTCCTGAAGCATTATAACATCAGCGCAACAGTTTGAAATTGAAAATCAAGAACAAAAGGAAACTTCCTAGGAAGTCTACTGACCAATAGATCTTTGTAGGTCCAAGAATCATCAGAGATTGATGAGATGTCCCTAACAACACTCTCTGTGCACATCTGGAGGACCACTTTATATATAAGTGGAGATTTCTCCATTGAAGAAGTGGTGTCTCTATATTGGGACAAGCTATTTCGGTAATCTCGTATCTGCACAGAAACAAAATTGACCTTATAATGTAGGCCATAATATAAATAAAAAACATGATCTATCCCTCCATAGCCTTCCACTGTAGAAAATATCAAAAGTGGCACTTGGAGCAAGAAATGGGTTGAGGACAGAGCAGGTTGGTGGAAGCAGGCATACTAAGGAGTTTAAAAGGTTCAGTCATGTGGGAAGTGTCTGAGCAATCTATCCATAGACATTCCATATATGTGCCTACATATTACAAATAGGCGTATATGTCCATGTTTATGCCGTGTCTGTGTGTTGAATTTTAATTGTGGATAGCCCTATTAGCTCTGCACCTTTAAATTTCCATGCAATCACAATGTGAGATGCCAGGCACTGTTATCACCTAACCATTGATATTGAAGTATAACATTACTAAGTTGAAGCATGGCAATGTACTACAAAAAATATTATAAAAGAGTTATCCCACAAAACAAAAACAAAATTAAACAAAAAACTTTTAAATCAAGAAATTTCATGCAAATAAACTTATAAATTGATATATTTTAGGTAAAAAGGGACTTGCACAAGCAAGAGCTCGATCATTTAGCAGATTTCCATGGGTTGCTATATAGCTACACGGGAATAGAGGATGGTGTTGATTCAATTTGGTGGAAGATTTCTCGTAGTGAAAGAAGAAATGTCATTCAGTGGGGAAGCTTATGAAAGTAGGAATGCAGTCGAATGTGGCCTTCTTTGTTTAGACTGCCACATGGAAAAATTATTACTGTTGATAACTTAATTAGGAAGCAATGGATCTTGACTAATTGGTGTTGTAAGTGTAAGAATGACGGAGAATCAATATCAATTGCAAGATGGACGGGAATGGTGTGATTGTTTTTTATTTTGATTTTAGTTTTGGTGATGTTTGTGGTCAGCTGGGCATTTGATAGAGAGGTAAGACTAATTCTGTTCAGCTGGTAGGGTGGTAGAGTGGAAATGTAGAAGAAAAGTATCGCTTTTGGCTTCATTAGGCTTGATGTGACTAATTCGGCAGGAGCACAACAGGAGGTCAATTGTTGGTGAGGGGTTGCCGAAGTATAGGTTGAAGAGTATGTCTTTGCTTATTTTTAATAGTTGTTTGTATCGTAGAAATATGCCTTCTTTGGACAACCTCATTGATATAGGGGATTTTGATCTTTGTTAGTTTGGGGCTTTTTTTACTCTCCCACTATCTTTATAGAGGCTTTCCCCTTCTTATCTACGAGTGCACTTCCCTTCATGCAACAATTGAATAGAAAGTTATTGACTTGTTAAAATATAATATTTTGGGTACAAAAATAGTAAGATGATAGCTTTTGGCATTGAAATTGAATTGGATGCCTTCGTTTCTTAGTAAATGGATGCATTTTGTTAAAAAGAAAACAAAAAAAATATGACAAGGCTGTACATGTAAGTGTTGAAAAGCATCTGGGGTTATTAACTAAATTTAATAGTGTCTTAACTAGGTTAGTAAGGTCTAAATATGAGCACAAAGAGTGTTCTTGCAAGATGACACCCATATGCAAAGAGAAAGTTACTGACCACTACTAGCCAAGGCAAGGCAGATACAGTTCAATATGCTGTAATATTTGAGATTAGGATAGTTTATGTTCTTCAAGAAAGTTAGCCAACACATTTAAATAAAACAAATGAAGAACGACATAAATGTTGTCTTGTTCTTGTACCAAAAAATAGTTATGAAATACCAAGTTCAGTCCTACAATTAAATCATTAAATTAAATGTCACCTGTTATTCCCTGCCAAAAAAAAAAACTTTTATAATTTCATTCTCTGCCATCCGAAAAGAACAATGGCATTTTCTTACAAGAATTGACTCTATCAGCAGCTTCTCTTTTTTCATCATCAACCCAGGCAAAGTAGAGGCCGAGTCCAAGATCATGACTTCAAACATATCGGCACACTGAATAGGTTAGTGGAGTTTCCAATAATTAAGTGGACAAATTAATGTGTACGCAAACAAGTACAATTTTGAGTCCTAACAGCTACAGACAAGAAAACTACAGATTGTTTTCGGTTTGTTTCGGTGCAGACAAGAAAATCTAACAATTAAGTTTCTGTGAACATTAGACACACCAACACCAATAAGCAAATCACCAAAGACATACTCTTTACAATGAAATCAAAAGGAAGTCTATAGTTGCTATCTCACCTCACACAGAAGAGTTCCATTGACATATTTGCAAGGCAGATCATCCAAAATATCTCCTGGTAAATGGCCACTCTCAATTGCCTAGTGCAAATGTGTAAACAAAAAAGCACATCGTATCAACTTTCTATGCAACTAGTTTCTCGAATAGAGGAAAAGTAATAACAGATTTTCAGTTGTGACATAACAACAAATATTACATAATAGAGAACCATGTTGATGGGGAATGAGAAGGCATAAGCGTGAGAGGGTATTTTTGTTATTTTGAATATAGCTAAAAGGTAGTTTAATCCTTTTTACATTATAGGGTTTTCTATGATTTTGTCTCTTTATATATACCATGTAATCCATCGCTAGGCATTAAGCCTTTCTTTCGTCTCCTTCGCTATCGTGGTATTAGAGCCACCATTAAAACCCTAACCGTCGTCACCGCCGATGACCTCTTCCTCCAATGACGAACATTTAAAAAGTTTGGCGGGTGGGTTGTTACTCTCTATTTCTTGTAAGTTCAAAGGGAAAAAATCATAATAGAGATTTGATGGGTACTAGAAAATTGGATAGTAGTCGTAAATAACCACATACTACTATTATCCTACATTATCTCTTTAAAGAAGACAAAAGTAACATTTTTGCCCCTCATGCGATCTTTGCCAGTTATATTAAAGTTTCAAAATGAAAGAACCTAGGATTACAAATAGAAATGAAATGTGAAGACACCAACAACTCAACAAATGTGTGGGAAATTTTATAATAAGTAGTTGTCATCTCAACAAATCAACAAGTATCATTTGTTAGGTTAGCCCATATTGTCATAAAGGTTAAATTTTAATTCCAAGGCAAAAAAAAAATAACAACTTTTTTCAAACGAGGAGAATATTCTTTATAAGTTGTTAGTTCTCAAAAAACGATAAACGAGAAAATGAAAATACGAGATTGAACAAGAAAAGGGGATGACTGTTGTGCCCAAAGGCACAACAGCTCTGCTACACCCTCTCATATGGTTGAGCTTGCATCAAATTTTACGATCCAACCCGTTCATTTTGTAAGGTGTGCTGAATAGCATATTAATGGGAAAAAAATTGGGTTGATCAAAAATTGGAGCCACATGATCAGACACATTTGTCTAACTATATGCTCTGAAAATTATACTTGCTACACATTTTTTCAAATAAATTTGATCTGATTTGGCTACACATTTTTTGCATGGATGATGTACTCATTGAGCCCTACAAGATGAACGATTCTTATCATAAAATTAGGTGCGAACTTAGCCCCTATGAGAGGGCACAACACAGCTGGTGTGCCAAAGGCAGGACAACCACCCCATTTTTTATTGAAGAAAATCCATCTTGGCCTTATGCTTAAAGGGAATAGACAAACTTACACCGAAAAGGGTCTCTGATGCCCTGTCATAGGGATGCAACTGCTTGGGAACATCTTTGAACAACTGCCAACATACATATCAGTGAATTTATGCTAATAGTCAGTGGAAGGCAAGCTTGCATTATGGTACTGGTAACTACCAATAAATGGGAATTCTTCAGTTTCATTTCTTAATTCTCCTGACCTCATTAGGTTTTCCAATGGAGAAGCCCCTTGGGAACAGGTTCAACGAAAAAGAAAAAGAAAACTCTGGATCTGCTGAAAAGCGAACTTTCAGATGAAAAGGGCACCCTTAGGTATCATTAAAATTACACATTATTGTTTAGATTACCTTCTGAAAATAAGGGCAGTCTCGTTTTGACCAATTCATTTGAATAGTTAGTAACTTTATCCCCTCTTCCAATGCTATCACCCTATATCCAAATAAGTCAGTGAATTCACTTCAAATTAATGAATCACGTAGAGATCAAGTTTTATGCTTCAAAATTTGTACAATGGTTATGAAATTTATGCTTCATCAATAAGAAGAAAAATAGAACCAGAATGAAATGGTGAAATATATATGGTAAAAGTACATAAAAAATAGTATAACAAAGAAATAATATAGATAAAAGTGAATAACTAAATCAAAAAATGGAAAACTTAATCAAATGCAATTATGCAATAATATAAGTAGGTTCAACAAGACAAAATAAACAAGTCACGTCTTACAATACAAAGGCTATATGTAAGATAAGATTTCAATGCACTTAAGGAAAGGGAATCTGATATCTTCATAATGTAAAGAAAAATGGGCTACCAAGTATCTATGCTGATTAATAATGACAATCTAGAATCACAAAGCCCACATTGAAGGATGGTGGTGGCAACAAAGAATAAAATCTAATTAATCCTTTGGAGTTCAAATGTGCAACAAGAAACACCAATTTTATATTTAGTGCAATACTCTTTTTGAATTGCCATTGTAGAAACTATGGTTGAATAGCCATAAATTTTCATTTTAAATCGAAGCACAAGAGTCAACAAGGTAAAACTCAAGATAGCACCAAGTGTACAGAGGCTTAATTCCTGGAAGTTTGGCATGTAGGATTTTAACTATTTTTATTCTTATTCATTAAATGCCATTTCAAATTCCAGGCTTATGAACACATAGCCCTATCTATGTTAGCCTTCATTTCCCAGCTGTCCCTAAAGAAGACGCTTTGAAAATCCCGTAGCCTCTCCAGTCTCAACCACAAAGACCAAAAAAGATAATATTGGAATAAAATCTCGTATAAAAAATTATTTTTGATGCTAAGTTATTTAAAACATGGTTGTCATGATGAGGATCAGCCCTTTAAGCTGAAAAAATATTTTTTTCTTTTGGTTGGACTCCACTTTTCTTACTTACTTCAAATGCAAAGCTGCCTCTTTTTACCTTCTTACTTTCTTAAAATGCCAAAAAATGCCTCTTTTTAGTAATTTTTACATCCCACATCCCTTTGTAGCAATTTCAAATTGATACCACGCAAAACTTCCCCTCCACCCTATTTCGAATTCACTGTACTTTTTTGGCACACTCCAAGGCACAAGCTGAATAAGATGCTATGACGATTGTGAAAAAGGCTCCAAATCACAGCAAAAGAAAGGTGTTTTATCTATAAAAGTCAACAAGGATTTTCTTTGTCAACTAAACATGACACACACACATATATATATACACGCGCGCACGCGGTATGTAATACACGTGCATAGCACAAGCTAATCATCAATTGTTAGCCTATAATTAATTATAATTAGTAACAAATTTTAATAATAATTGCCACATTACAAAAGATTGCTTTATGAAGTTAAAATTAAAAAACATATACAATAAATACCCACAAATAATTATTGCCTCCGGCCCATTTAAAGGAAGGTGGAGAGGAAGGAAGAAATCAAGGATGAGGTCATACCGGGATAGTTTGACAATCATAAAGGGGGTGATACTAAAGAAAGTGAAAACTGATATAGTAAGAATGACAGTGATTGTTGAGCAATTAGAACTAGAAAAATAGAAAAAAGATAATAGAGGTACAAAAAGTGATAGATATTTAATTCTAATTATTTTTTAAAATAAACTTTATATATGTTGCTTTACATTAAAATGTATTTGATTAATAGAATCGGCATGAGGCTGGGGAAGGAAATCATGCAGAACGGGGCATGGCATGCAAGAGCATAATGAGGGCAGAATGGGAAGCAAATCATGCAAAATGACGGGAGGCATGCAAGGGCAGAATAGGCGGAGGGAGATTGTAATCTCTGGTAATCATGTATTCTATTATAATAACACTCATAAAAGGCAATTAGGTAACTTCAAGCGTGAAATGATAGATACAACTATAAATTGTGTAAAGCCCCAAGGGGTTGACCTAGTGATCAAGGCTTAGAACTTGGGATTTCCTCCCTCTTAGGTCTCAAATTCAAAATCTCTTCCATGTTATCAATTCTTTGATACTAGTCCATACGAGACTTTGACTCGACTTTAAATGGGTCTGCCGTTATTGGACGGTGGGATTGGTTCCCCAGGGATTAGTCGAGGTGCACGTAAGCTAGCTCGAATCCTTGAGATATCAAAACAAGAGTATAAATTGTGTAATAACGGTGGATAAGATTGTAATTTTGTCCTCTGGCATATAGGAGAGGCCCTCCCATTTTTAGAAACATGACAGCATAATTTTTTATATATATATATTATCATATGCTTCCTTCAATCTTTCAATTATATATAATAAGTTCATATGAACATGGACAAAGTTCTCTAAAGACTGCTAGATTACTCACATTGCAAGAATTTGAAGGGAAAAAATCGCTCATGCCAAAATATATTTCCTTTGTCCTTTCATCTTTATTTAACTCTTTGTAGAAGAGAATATTGTTATTATCATTAACCATAATTATAATAAGTTCATTCATGATTCTATGGACCAAAAAACATAACCAAAAAAAAAAAGGCAAACTGCATCCAAAATCCCAGGATTTGGTGTACCGAAAAAAGAGGGCGTTGCAGTGATGTTGTCAAGCTCTACACAGGACTAATTATCATCAAAGTACAAATGATAATTGATAGTTACGCGAAATGAAACAAAATTACTAAGTGCACAGATGTCATTCTTGGAACCGAACACATTCTCGCACATGGGTGGGTCCCACGACAACTTAGAATGACATGAAATAAAAGGAAATTACTAAGTGCATAGATGTCATTCTTGGGACTGAACACATTCTCTCACATGTTATAGGTCCCATTATACCATGGGACCCACTCATGTGAGAGGAAGTATGTATTCAATTCTATGGATGCATATGTACTTAACACAACCATGTACAATCAAAATAAAAATAATTAATAATTATTGGACAAACGCCATGGGTCCCATCAAATACCATGATACACTCTGTAAACTAGTGTAATACACGTGCATAGCACGTGCTAATTGTCAATTGTTAGTATATAATTAATTATAATTAGAAATAAATTTTAATAATAATTGCCACATTACGAATGTTAAAATTAAAAAACAAATGTAATAACTACCCACAAATAATTATTGCCCTAGGCCCAATAAGAGGAAAGAGGAGAGGGATGAAGCAATCAAGGATGGGATCATACCGGGATAGTTTGACGATCGTAAAGGGGGTGATACTAAAGAAAGTGAAAACTGGTATAACAAGAGTGACAATGATTGTTGAGCAATTAAAACTAGAAAGATTGAGGAAAAAATAAAGATACAAAAAGTGAGACATAAAAGGAATAATTTTTTATTTTTAATGCTTATTATTTTTTAAAATAAACTTTATATATGCTGCTATACTTTAAAATGTATTTGATTACTAGAATTGACGTGAGGTAGGGGAAGCAAATCGTGTGTAGGCAAATCATGCAGAACAAGGCATGGCACGCGAGAGCGGAATGAGGGCAGAATGGGAAGCAAATCATGCAAAATGAGGCAAGGCATGCGAGGGCAGAATAGGGGCTGGGGGATTGTATTCTCTAATAACCATGTATTCAATTATAATAACACTCCAAAAAGGCAATTGAGTAACATCATACATAAAATGATAGATACAACCAAGGTTCTAAATCGCGGTATCGGCCTGCGTAACGGTCGCGGTCGCGTGTAACGGATATCGGGCGTATCGGTCA
>JAOTRH010066322.1:0-18215 GCA_034768845.1 Heliamphora exappendiculata | reverse complement strand
GAAGTATTCAAACTTATTGCAAAAAATAATAAAATTATAATAAACTAAGTACTAAACTACTAACTAACTATAATAATATAAATTATAAACTTATAAAGTAATAATAAACTTATAATAAACTAATAAACTTATAATAATTAATATTATAAAGTATGAACTAGTAATTAATATAAACTATAAAGTGCAAACTTTTAAAGTAATAATAATAAATTTATAAAGTATGAACTATAAACTTAAAAATTTAAAAACAAATAAAGTTTAAAGTTATAAATATAACTAATAGGTAATAACTAATAAAAATAATAATAAACTATAAATTATAAAGTATAAAGTATAAAGTATTAACTATAAAAACTAGGAATAATTACACTTTCCTCCCCTGAGGTTTAAGCTTATTACAGAAACATCCCATGTGGTCTCTGAAATTACACTAATCTCCCATGATATTTAATTTTTAACATCAATTGCACCAAACTGTTAAATTTTTTGTTGAAATTTAACGAAAATCGCCCATTCCACCCCAAACCACAATTCCCACCCCAAATTTCAACGAAATGGTGATTTTAGGGAAAAAATGTGGTTTGAAGGGTGATTTTGGGGTGAAAATGTAGTTTGAAGGGTGATTTTGGGGTGGGAGGGGTGATTTCCGTTAAATTTCAACGAAAATTTTAACAGTTGGGTGCAATTGATGTTAAAAATTAAATCTCAGGAAAGGTTACTGTAATTTCAGATACCACAGGAAAAGTCCTTATAATAAGCTTAAATCTCAAGGGAGGTAAGTGTAATTATCCCTAAAAACTAATAAACTTATAATAATAACAATAAACTAACTTATAAACTTTTAATAAAATAATAAGCTAATAACTTATAAATTTAATAATAATATTAATAGGCTATAATTTATAAACTTATAAAAATATAAAACTAATCAACTTATATTGTTATAAATAATAAATTAATTTATAAATTTATTATGAAGTTTGACTAATAAATTAATAATAAACTAATATAACAACAATTAATAATTAAGAAAAATTTAAATTTATATTATACAAGTTACAATAATAATTTAAAAAAAAAACTAAAAGTCCGAAAAAAACTCAATGGGTCTGCCTAAAAACCCGATCCGAGCCCCAAGCCCCAAGCCCGAGCCCTATACCTTTGGGGCCTAGTTCAACCCCTTGGAAAAAAGCCCGACCCGGCTTTGCCCAAATTTTTGGCGGGAGCCCACCGGGCGCGGTCTGGACTTGGCCCGCTCGAGCTACAGCCGGGTCATTTTTACACATTTGCTCTAAATGCTTCGATGGCAATGGCAATGGTGCTTCAAATTGATGCGAACTGGGGAGAGCGGGTTGAATCAGACAGAAAGAGTGGCACTTGTGTTTCGGTCATTTTATTCAGTCATTCTATTCGGGACACATAGCACGACTCTTTTATTGGAAAGATTAGTATTTATGTTTGGCGACATAAATCCATTTAATATGTAGATTTTTGTGTGATCACCTTCACAAAAGTGTAACCCATTTCGAGTGATTTTTTGCCATTGAATTTTTTAGAATTCGTTTGTCAATTGGCTTTAAATCAACTTTTTGCCTTTAAGTGGGCCTTTTAGCTTTAAGTCATTTTAGATCAAAAAGTCAAAAAATTTATTAGGTTGAGATATATGTGGATTTTAAGCCAAAGGCTTAAAGTGATTTTAAGTCAACATGCAAAAATTTTTGTTTAAAGTTGTTATAATTTTTTAAAATTCATTTTAGATAATTTTATATTCAATATCATCTTGCTTGATAGATTTTAACAAGTAAATTTTAAAAATATAATTTTTATAAAAAAATAGATGTGCATAATAAAAATTTATGATTTTTTTAACAAATATAAAAAAAATTATGTGAAAGCAAAAATGACTAAAAGCTTTTGAATTAAAAAATGAGATTTTTTCGCCTTTAAAGTTTTTAAACAAAAAAATAAAAAATAAGCTTTAAGCCAACTTTAAGCCCATGGACGGAGCCATGCGAGGGCGTGTGGGGGCGGATGCCCCAGTGACATTTTAATTTTTTAAAATTTTATTTATATATATTTTAAAATATAATAATTATGCTTTATTGAATTTATATTTTGACCCTACTGAATTTATATTTTGACTCCTAAAATAAAAGGCAAAATTAATCATTCTCAATCATTCGTATATTTTTCTTGCGGGAGTCCGACACTGTGAGAGATCTGTAAGGGCTAGGATTTCTAATTTTTTCAGTCATTTTTATATTTGGTAAACTAGATCTGATGCTAAAATAAAATATATTTAATTTTTATTTTGCTTATTTAATTTAGTGCACTTGTGAATTGTGACTTGTGGAATTTTTGTTAAATTTTTGTTGAATTATTGTGACTTGTGGAGTTTTTGTTGTGTTGCTGAAATTTTGTGACTTGTGAAAATTTTTGTTGAATTGTATTTAATTATCCAACTTCTAAATTGTTGATTTTTTGTTGATTATTTGTAAATCGGTGACTATGCCTATTTTTTTGCTTACATTCGATTTTCAGTTATGAAAAAATATTTTAAAAGACAGACAAAGTTCGAATTGTCCTGGGGTTTTTTGTTGAATTTTGTGTGAATTGTGTTTAATTCTCCAATTTCTAAATTGCTGAATTTTTGTTGATTGTTTGTGGTGACTATATCTATATTTTGTTTACATTAAATTAAAATTGAGTTCAAAATATATATAAAAAAAAATATTTATAATTTTAAATATATGCCTTCACTCAAGAATAATCGTAGTTCCGTCCTTGTTTAAGCCGGTTGCCAAACGAAGGCTTAATTTGTTAAATATTTATTTTTTAAAAAAAAATGTCTCATATTCGTTAGATATTTTAGAAAAGATAAGAATAAATCGAGGCATCCAAAATATGAATCTAACTTTAATTTGTGTTTTCTTTAGGAGGTAAAGAAGTCGACTTCTTTCTCTCTTCGAGTTTGCCATCTTTTAATAAGGATACAATTTTTCCAGTCATGTTTCATTATTTATGAGTTTTTATTGTCTTCGTTAACAAGTGGAGCATAAATAATAATTGTTTTTTTTCTCCCCGACTTACCCTGTGCCTTAATATATAAATTAAATATCTTTGTATTTATAAAAATACATATATAAATTTTAATTTTTTAATTATATATTTTTTATTATTTTAGTTTTAATATTTTCTCAATTGGTATTTCTCTTTTACCATATTATTTCTAACTTTCATTAGTATTATTACCTTTATGATTTTCTAATTATTCTTGATATATTTTCATTTTCACTATTTTTTCAATTATTTTTATCCTAATAAAATAAGAGAGGTGGATGGAATCGGAGATTGAACTGATGTGAACCCAAAAAATCTTGAACCAAGATTACACAAATACTAATAAAAAATAATAAAATCAAGCACACAAACACAAGAAGAATGACACAAATTTTATGTAGTTTGGCAAATCACGCCTATGCATATGAGTTTTATACTTTTCACTAATTTTTAAAAGAGAGAACAATTACAATTATGGATGACTTGTTAGCTAGGGTTTCACATAAAAGTCCCATATATTGGAGATAAAACAAAAGACATAAAAGAGGTTAAAACGCACGTCCTGTAACTGTGCATCGTTCGGACATGCTTGACCACTATTTGGACGCTTAACTCCAACATCCTTATCACAACCAGAAAAAGACCTGTGGGCTCTTTCTCATTTTTGGTTGTGCGACAAGCCAGGTTTGTTAGCTTGCTGGCCCAGATTTGATTTGGGTGCTAGTCATGACTCAAACTGGATTTTAAAATAGATTCAAAATTTAGAGTCGCCACCTGAATTTTTTGTTTTGGTGTATCAAGCCATCATTTTCTGACAAAACTTACCAGTAAACTTATCTATTTTAGGAAAAGCTTTGAAGTTTGAGTTTTGAAATGTACATGTGAATTCCATTTTGGTCTTTGAAAGCAAATTTAGATTTGGGGGGTTATTGTTATGAGTTAGGAAGGTGTTTAACATTCAACTACATCCTTTCGATACTTTTGTATATTTAGCTTATTTTTTAATGGATCAACCTCATTCTTTTAATAGATATTGTATAAAAGGATGAATAATTGTACTATTTAAAAATATAGCATACACAACTGTACACTCCCTAAAAGATAAATTAATGCGTAGTTATGGATATAACTGCATTGTCTGAAAATTGAGAAATGCACAGTTATGGGTAGAAATGCATCATCTAAAAATAGAGAGATGTGCAGTTTGTGGATAACACAAAAGATGTTGTCAAGATATTAATAGTTCATGGAATATTGACAATACTATGCCATTGAACCTAACTGATTGGCTGCCTACTTATTTGTAAATAGAATCAGGCCAAATGTCGTTCAAATGAGATAAGACTTGAAAGAGGATTGATTTATTTTGGTCGTGACCGAGATGTGAAATTGTTGCACATGTATCTATACAAGGCATTAGGTCAGATGTAATTTGTGAAAAGAAGCTTGGAAATGGGTTGTTTTTGTACGATAGCCCAGATTTAAGGTGTTTTTGAAAAGCTTTGAAAACTTGTTATTTTAAAGAATCTTGATCATTTTTTCTCTATTTGTTTGACTCAGACCCTAGCCCTGAAGTCGTACAGAAATGTGATAATGAAAAACAAACTTTAAAGGGTGAAAGTATTGTTAAACTTGATTAGAAGTTGTACCCCCGGTGACCTAGACATTGTCCTGCTCTTGGGTCTGGGTGTACAACCCTAAATAAGGGGTAGGGTTTTAATCTTTACAAAATGAGAAGATAGAGGAAGGTGTGTTGTGTTCTAAAGTTAGGAAAAAGGTGATTACCTTTGTAGCAAAACTTTAGATAATACTTAGATAAAAATATCTAGGTTGGTGGATTGTCTGAATTCCTTTAGAGCTTTGGCTAAGACCTGACAATATTTGAATTGGTAGGAAGAAGGGATATTGGCAAAACTTCGGTGAGAGAATAGATCACTGACCTCGGTGGATTGACGGAATGTCAACAGGACTTCGGTTAGAGAATGAACACATCGACATTGGTGGAACGACATAATGCCGGTAGGACTTCACCTAGAGGATAGATTGTCGGCATCAGTGGATCAAAGAAATGCCGATTGGATTTTAGCTAGAGAATGGACATGACGGTGTCAGTGGATCAATATAATGCCAATAGGGATTTGTTAGGGCAATCGGGATGGGTCGAATGCCAGATAAAGGATCTAAGGGCATGATAGCATTAGAGAAACTCTAGGGGAGTATAAACCCAAATGTGTATAGAAGGAGTGGAGAGAGGTGTCCCTAATTCAAAGAGGGGACTCTTCTATTTATAGAAGGGCATCACGTAGTTGAAGATGAACCACATAACTCCTCACGCATCTTCGATTGTGCGAGAGGCTTCAGATGATGTGCTACTTTTTAGAGGTTTGACAGTCGTTGCTCATTTTAGTTATTTAAAAGAGGCTGACTTTTGGTGACAAAAATGTAATCGAAGGTTATTACCTTGTAGTTGATAAATTTCTGTTTGTATTGGAGTGTCTGGATTAAAGGATGTTTCTTGACTTCGAGATGGAGTTGGCAAAGATTGGGCAGGTCTTACTATGGAATTTTGATGAATTTCTTGGTGAAGAGGGATACAACCTGGGATGTTCTAATGGTTTAGGAATAGATCTGTCATTGGCTTTATCCATTTCCTTCTCGGGTCCTATGGTTGGAAGCTAATTCTTGAAGATAAGAGGCTCCTCGATCGTGTGCCAGATGATATTAGATTTTACTGCAATTTGGCATGCTTTGATACTTGTGTGTGATGAGTTTGAAGGGGTGACCTCTTTCTTAAAAACTAGAGTCAACGAGTATTTTCTAATACTGGATATGGTGAGGGGTATAGCCTAAAAGTTGGTCAAAACGACCTTCTTAGCCCGCATTGAAGTCATATTTGACATATAGTTGGTTGTTCTGAGAAAAATGATGTACTTGCAGTGTTTGTTCGGAGTTGGATCGGTCTTCATGCAAAAACTTTTCATTTCACACATGGATTCAAAAGGTGGTCAACACAACTCTTTGGGTTGGACTTTGGATAAAGTCGATGTAAATTTGGTCATTCTAGGTATGACAGCTAAACGGTATGTCCATGAGACTTGAGGAAGTCCCTCATTGAAGAAATTAATATTTCATGCAACAACGGCATCCCGATGGCCATAAAGTGGTTGAGAGAACTTTTTAATCGAGGCGATGGGCAAAGTCGATGTAATGCTAGCCATTTTGAGTATGGTGGGCTAAACAGTATGTTCGTGAGACTTTGCGAAGGCCCTCGTGCAAGAAATTATCATTTCCTGCATAACGACGATTCAACAGTCAAAAGGTAGTCAAAATAGCTCTTCTGGTCGAGGCAATAGGCAAACTCAACAAAAAGTTATCCATTCTACATATAGTGGTCCAAACGGTATGCTCATGAGGTTTTGGAAATGCCCACATGTAAGAAATTAGCATTTCATGTAATAACGAAGGGTTCAAAGGTCAAAAGGTGGTCGTGACAGCTCTTTTGAACGAGGTGGTAGCCAAAGTTGATGTAAAGTTAAATGGTATGTTCATGAGACTTTGGGAAGGCCCTCATGTAAGAAGTTATTATTTCATGTAATAACGACGATTCGGCAGTTAAAAGGTGGTCGAGATAGCTCTTTTAGTCGAGGCTATGGCAAAGTCGACGTGAAGTTAGCCATTTAGATAAGATAAGCCAAATGACACGTCCATGAGACTTTGGTGTTGGGGATTAAAAAGCTATTAGTAATCCTACTCAAAATCAACCAAAAAATGCACAATCCACAAAATAAGAACAAAGAAGAAAGAAAGAGAGGAAGAGACAATCACACAATCACACACGGAGGTTTACGTGGTTTAGCAAGTCATGCATCACACACTTCCACTATATTCTTAAAAGTTACAAGGGAAGAGAGTTCTTAGAATAGATAATAGAAAAAAATAACAAAAGAATAGAATAATTTGACGGTTGCCCAAACCCTAGGCAACTATAATAGGGACGCCCTCGCATAGACCGCTTGAGCGGTCTATCGAGCAGTATCGAGCGGTCAAGTCTTGCCCTTGGTATCACACCTGCAGACAGACCACCGCACCACTCGAGTGGTCTGTCTAAAAATCTTGGTTTTTTTTTCATCCAACTCAGCAATTCTACCACTTGAAGTAAAACCACTCCAAGTCCCGAGATATTCCAAAAAATTCACCAACACCATAAAAGATCCAACAAAACTAATCAAATTCATGTGACCCAATCTTTCATCTTCTATCCTTGAAGGCCAACTGAAGCCGAGCACTGCTTTAATTTGTCAATGTTGACCCCTTTTGTCAATATGTTGACTGGATTCTTCGCTCCATTGATCTTCTCAAGATTCAATTGACCACTATCAAGTAGGGAGCGAGTCAAATGGTACCTCAACTATATGTGCTTCGTCCTGGAGTGAAACTCTAGGTTTTTAGCAAGCAAAAATGGCACTCTAACTGTCACTAAAAAGCATATCTCTGTCAATTTTCTTACCCAACTCTTCCAAGAGACCTTGTAGCCACATCATCTTCTTTCTCGGCTTTGTTACAGTAACATACTCTACCTCGATAATAGAAAGTGCAACAATCTTCTATAGCTTTGAGGCCCAACTTATTGCTGTACCACCAAGGGTGTAGACAAACCTGGTGGTGCTCTTCCTATTGTTAATATCGTTAGTTAAATCAACATCTACATGGCCTTATAGTTTCAGCCCCGTCGTCGTGAAACACAAAGACGTCTCCGTAGTCCCCTTTAAGTACCTTAGAATTCACTTGACAGCATCCCAATGCTGCTTTCCTAGATTACTCATGTACCTGCTGACTACTCCCACTGCATGTGCGATATCTAGTCTTGTGCAGACCATGAAATACATCAGGCTACCAATAGCCGATGCATAGGGAACCTTACTCATGTGCTTTTGCTCCTACTCTGTCTTTGGAGACTGATCCTTAGTTAGCTTGAAGTGGCTGGCTAAGGGTATACTCGTAGGTTTTGCGCCGTTCATGTTATACCTGTTAAGTACCTTCTTCATATACTCTGCATGTAAGAGTCTCAAGGTCCCTTCAATTTTATCTCTGATGATCCTCATCCTAAGGATTTGCTTAGCAGCTTCTAAATCCTTCATAGCAAATTGCTTTGACAGCTTTTTTTTAAGCTTATTGATTTCTTCGGGGCATAGCCCAGCAATAAGCACATCATCCACATACAACAACATGATGTGGATGATGTAGGAATTGTTAAAGCTCTTGACATAGAAAAAATGGTTTGCCTCTAATCTAGTGAACTCGGTACTCTACATGAAGCTATCAAACTTCTTGTACCACTTTCTTGGAGCCTATTTAAGACTATACAGACTCTTACTCAGCTTACATACCATGTCTTCTTTACTCTGTACTGCAAACCCTTCACGTTAACGCATATAGATATCTTCTTCCAGGTCGCCATGAAAGAACGCAATCTTAACATCCAACTGCACAAGATACAAGTCTTCTGCAACTATAATTCCCAGCATTATTTTCATTATTGTCAACTTCACAACCAGGGGGTAGATTTCAGTGAAGTAACTCATTTCTTCTGCTGAAATTTCTTCTACTGAAATCCCTTGACAACTATTTTTTCCTTATAGCGTCTGATGCCGTCGTGTTCTTCCTTCACTTTGTAGATCTATTTGTTATGTAGGGCCTTCTTTCCTGCTGGTAATCTTATCAGCTTCCATATCTAGTTTGTTAGCAAGGAATCCATCTAATCCTTCATTGCTAACTCCCATTTCATTGAATTCTCAGTTTGCAAGGCCTCTTTATAACTCTTTGTCTCACCACTGTCAGTAAGAAAGATATAGAACAAAGATGGTGAAAACCGTTTTGGTGGTTTGATGCTCTTGAAAGACATCTTGACTACCGTCACTAGCGTACTGTGCTCCAGTTGTGGATTCACATTTTTCTTGTCTTCCTCATCTCTATTTTGTTTGGCTCTCTCATAAATATCATCCAAGTCAATGAACTCAAATTTCTTCATCTCTGGCATTACATTGTCTGTCACTGCCTTTAACCTATCTTTGTACAACATCTGTTCATTGAAAATTACATTCCTGCTTTTGTTGATTTTTTGGTTTTGATTATCCCAAAATTAGTAGCTAAACTCATCATCACCGTAGTCAATAAAGTAACACATTTTAGATTTTGGTTGCAACTTACTCCTAGTATCAGCATCTATGTGAACATATGAAGTGCAACAAAAAACTTTCAGAAAAGATAAGTTTACCTCTTTTCTGCCCCATACTTCCTTTGGAATTTCAAAACCCAAAGGCACAGATGGTCCGCGATTCAGTAGATAAGCTGCTGTGTTCACTACATTAGCCCAAATACACTCAAGAAGCCCAGAATGCAATCTCATGCTTCTAGCCTGCTTATTCAGAGTTCTGTTCATCTATTCAGCCACGTCGTTCTGTTCTGGCGTTCCTAGAATGGTATTCTCTCACATTAGCTGCATGGAATTCTTTGAATCTACCGTCTATGCATTCACCTCTATTGTCTGACCTCAAACACTTTAATTTCAAACCAGTCTCTATTTTAAATCTTTCCACTTCTTAAACACTTTAAACTTGTCAGACTTGTTCTTCAGAAAGTAAACATATACCATCCTGCTTGAATCGTCAATAAATGTGACATAGTACCATGAGCCTCCAAGAGATGCAGTTGGGGAAGGCCCTCACAAGTCTGTGTGCACCAACTCTAATACGTCTGAATTTGGTGTCTTGTCGCATTTCAAAAAACTGACCTTTCTCTGCTTCCCAAAAATGCAGCCCTCACACAAATCAAATTCTGCAGACTTTAAACCTGGTAATTTACTTTTTGACTATAGAATCTTCATCCTTTTTTCACTCATATGTCTCAACCTCTGATGCAAAAGGCTTGTGTTTGACCCACCATCTGCTACTACTGCCAGGTCCCTTGTACTGGAGGTCATGAACAAGGTGCTTGACTTTGTTTCCCGAGCCACTACCATAGCTCCCTTTGTGACCTTCCATGTGCCACTAACAAAAGTCACTGAATGTTCTTCATTGTCCAGCTGTCCGACGAAAATTAAGTTTCTCATTAATTTAGGTACATGCCGTAACTTGTGTATCTTTCACACTGACCCATTCGACACTCTAATTCTGACATTGCCTATACCCATGATAGCCAACCCCTCCCTGTCTACCAAATATACCTTGCCAAAATCACTGGCCACATATTTCTCGATGATTTCCTAGTGTGCAGTAGTGTGAAAAGAAGTCCCTGAATCCAATACCTAGGAATCAATAGGGTTGTCCACTGACAGGAGTAGAGCATTCTATACATTCTCTATCACAACATTGGCCGACTCACCGTCTGCCTTCTTTTTTTGCTCCCTACAATTTTTCATTATGTGGCTGGTCTTGCCATAACCCTAGCATTCAGACTGCCGTCCCGACTTGAACTTGCTTCTACCCCTTCTAAATTTTGACCTGCCTTAGTTCTGATTTCTGTCAGTACCTCTACCTCGTGCTTCAACATTTAATGCCATACTGACTTTAGACCCAGAGCTGAACACCTCGCCCGAATCCCTCATGTGAACCTCCTCGCTCAATATTAGATATCTGACATCGTCATACTTCAGTTTGTTCTTCCCGACAGAGTTACTCACTTCCATTCTCATTACCTCCTAACTATTTGGCATTGAGACCAACACAATCAAAGCCTTGATTTCATCATCAAAGTTGATCTCAATCAAAGACAACTGATTCATTATAGTGTTAAACTCGTTCAGATGTTGTGCAACCGGTGTACCCTCAGCCATCTTAAGATTAAATAATTTCTTTATAAGATGTACTTTATTATTGGCGGATGGTTCCTTATATATACTTAATAATGTTGCTATCATATCAACCGTAATCTTTTCCTTGATTACGTTGTGGTCCACTAATTGGGACAACGTCAATCGGATGACTCCCAGCACCTGTCTGTCAAGCAAAGACCATTCCTCATCCTTCATGCCCTCCAGTTTGGAACCTAGGAGCGATAAGTGCAACTTTTTACGTATAAATAATCTTCTATCCGCATCCTTCAATAACCGAAGTTCTAACCATCGAACTCCTCAATTCCTGTCGATCTTCCTTGTTCTTCCATGTGTGTTCTTCAACTCTTCTTACCTGGAGCTCTGATACCAGTTGTTAGGAATTAGAAAGTTATCACTAATCCCACCCAAGATCAACCAAAGAATGCACAATCTACGTAATAAGAACAAAGAGAAAAGAAAGAGAAGAAGGAAAAATATCACAATCATACACTAAGGTTTACATGATTCGACAAGTCATACGTATGCCTACGGGATCACACACTTCTACTATATTCTTGAAAGTTACAAGGGAAGAGAGTTCTTGGGAAAGAGAATACAAAAGAACAACAAAAGAATAGAATAACTTGACGGTTGCCCAAAACCTAAGCATCTATAACAGGCGCACCCTCGCACAGACCACTCGAGCGGTCTATCAAGTAGTATTGAACGGTTAAGTTAGGCCCTCGATATCTAGCCTATAGACAGACCACAAGCTGTCTATTCACAGTTCGAGTGATCTGCCCAAAAAACTTGATTTTTCTTCATCCAACTCAACATTTGTGAAGGTTCTCATGCAAGAAATTATAATTGCATGCAATAATAGCTGAATTTTGACTAAATAGAGGGAGAAAATGAGAGAGTGGATGGGGAGAAAAAGGGTATTGTGAACCCATAAGCTCTCTAAAAAATGTGGGGCAAAAACTGGTGTCAACAATCCTCTCTGCCTTATTTCGTCCAAATAACCCTCAAACCCTATCTGAATGCTTTTCTACAATAGGCTTGCTGCCTAGCACCATTTGGGCAAAATTCACGTTTATCTAGAAGTTCCTCTATGGTGAGAAGTCTTCACATCTCAACAATCTTTAACTTGAATCCGCTCTAAGCGTTCCGATCGTGGAATTTTTATCGGGTTGTAAAGGGAATTCATCCTTTTCTATTTCAAAGATCTTACAAAGGAAAATAATACCTTAAAACAAAAAATTTGAAAACCCTTTATGTTTGGAAAACTGAGCCGCCACTTGATTCTTAAGAAAGACTAAGAAAAATAAAATAAGTCATTGGTCATTTGTTACTTTTAAAAATGAGTTTAGGAGTTAAGGTACGAAACGAGAAATGTGTTAAGCACTCTATTTCACCCAACCATTAGGTTGGCCTATACCAATCAACATTGGTTCTTTTTTTATAATTTCTTAAATGCATGCAAATACAGAATTCAAGGGGTTAAAGAGAGAACATTTGAAATCAAATTCAAAAAATATATAACTATGTAATACTAGCGTGTTTAAAAGAAAAGAAACACAAATATGCGAGAAGAAGAAAATGCTAATGAAAACACTAAAAATGCTAGAACTTTTTCTAAGAGAATAAACTAGGAACAACAGAATACTAGAAATCTAAAAAATAAGCAACTGGAATTAAACAATGTTTGTGGCCGTGAGAAATAATGTTACAGTCGCAAACATTCTTGAGCTCAAAGTTAGAGGCCGTGAGTAGCAATGTCATGGACGTAAACATATTAGTGCACTTAACTTGCGGTCGCTACATTAAAAGTTATGATCGCAACATTAGAAAATAAGTTTTTTATTGAATTTTAAATTACAGTGAGTTGGGTGCGAATATGCAATGTGTGAGATAATATTATGATTTAGCACACAGTTTTTTTAACGAAATAGAAATAGTAAGAGTTTTAACCCAAAATTGAAAATGCACAATTAGCGAATTAAGATAGCAAACTAAATCTAATTTCAACCTTTGCACAGGAGATAGAAGGTGTGGAAGGAAAATTGTCAAAATTCCACTAATATATACTTATAAAAAGAACGATTCGGGCATGACCTCAGTGTAGGAACGGTGTACTCGCTCATTGGTCTTTCAATCACTGGGAAAGACTCGGTACTTCAAAAATGATGTGAAAGGTCGGAGGCGAAGTATATAGGCTTGAGTAAACAATTCGACAGAATTTTGGTACCTCGAACTCTCTCTCCTCCCCCTAATGACCCAAAAAGGTATGAATTTATAGATAAACATCCTAAGGTGATGTCCTCTGGTATGCTAATGCGTGTCAAAAATAGAAGTTTTCATTGTCACACACCAAAGTTTGCAGTCGCAATGAATGAAGTTCGTGGTCGCTACAACGAATAGCACGGTCGCAAGATATTATAGGTTTTATGAAGAGAAGTTTGTGGTCACTTCAACGAACCGCAACATTTTTTGGATTCAAAGATCGCGATTGTTTGAAATAAAACTTGTGGCCTGAATGTTTTTAGGGGTTTTCTGGTGTATGATCCAATATCTCTCCTTGGTGATCAGTTGAAGGCCTTTCTTATACCATTTTTCTTACTTTTCATCATTGAATTCATCTAGATAAACCTAAGATCTAACTTGGTTAAATTAAGGTATCCACAGTTGCCCTACTTTAACATAATTTGCACAGCAATATGTGATACGAGTGAATGTCAAAACTTTAGAGACGACCCCCTTTGACTAAGCCATCGATCTTAGGTTACCAGACACAAGCACATACATGAAAGTAGTCGTAGCCAAATTTTCGTCGAGCTGCCTATGTACCCTTTTGCTAGAGATTAGACCAAAACATAATTCCGATGCAATGTAACAAATGTAAATAGTTATGAGATGCACAATACAAACAAATAAGACATTTAAGAACCAAATCAAGATCATAAACAAGTCAAAGGGGGAAACACAAACTCTTAAGGTTGGGTCAAGACCTGAAGAGAGTCATAACAAACTCTTAAAGGTTGTGTTAAGGCCTAAAAAAATTATGGAAAAGAAATGAGTTTTAAAGGTTGAGTCAAAACCTTAAAAAGTCATTTTAAGAAAAAAACATAAATTTAAAGGTCGAGCCAAAATCTAAAAATTTAGTTTAAAGAAAAAAATAAAAATAAATTCTTAAAGGTCGAGTCAAAACCTTAAAAAGTCATTTAAGGAGAAAGCACAAATTCAAACCTCGAGTCGAGACTTAAAAGTTTTAGCTTAAAGAACAGAATAAAAATGAATTTTCAAATGTCGAGTCAAGACTCTAAAAATTCATTTCTAAAGAGAAAGATATGGAAAAATCCTTTTTAAGTTTGAAAGCCACAGGAGGAAGCCCAAAAGGACACAGCCCGCAAACTTTGTTTGGGAACAAAGTTTGTAGTGAGTTTCAAACTTCGTAGGCATGATGTGACGTTTGGTATAGTTTGCTGTCGTGAGCAATCTCCTGGGTTAAAGTTCACGATCGAAATGTGCTAATTCAAATTATTTGCAGTTGCGAGCTTCAAAGCTTGTTACTTCCACATGGCAATTTGCAAAGTTTACGACCGCAAGAATCTAAGGCCCTATAAAGCCCTCAGTTTTGTGAGAATAGTTTCACATTTCTTTTGCCAACTTCCCAGTTCTCTCTTTCTCTCCCAAACTCTCACTCTCTCTCCCTCTCGGGTTTTCCATTCTTTCCTTCGAGGTTTGCGATGTCGTGTTGAGTTTTTGCTATAATTTGTGGATTTCACCTTACTATTCCTTTTCTTTTTGTTCATAGCGGGTTGCAGATGGGATGATGATGATTTGGGGGCACGATAAGGTCCTATTGCCATAGGTAGTACTTTCATAGGCGCTATCGACAATACGGGCCTTATAAATCCCCCAGCCCTTTGTTCCTCCCCAGGGTAGTCTGGATGTCATGGTTGCACTGGTGGCGGAGGCGGAGCCAGTGGTAGAGCAGGTGGCGGCAGAGGCCGAGGCAAAGCGATATCTTAACCCTCATGCTAGCAAGGATCTTCTTGCCCCATTTGACCCTACCACTTATGCCCTAGTGCGTCACCACATGGATGCTCACAAATGTAGATGTACACACCAAAGGATGAGGTTGTAGCTCCTAAGATCCTTCTTTGATACCCCGATGTCCACCTTTTTATTCGCAATCATGCTGTAAGTCCTCTTTTCAAGTTATTTGCTCATAGGATTGATCTTGATTTGCTTGAAACTTGATTAAGATATGGAAAGTGTGTATATTTACAACTAATACCCTCAATCGACTTACCATGAAAGCATGCATGTTTTAAAACGAACCAAACGAACACTTTCCCCAGTTTGAGGTTTAACTTCTTATGCCATTGATACTTGACTTTTCATATTTTGAGCATATTTATGTCTTTTCATACTTCAGACTTAGCCACCTTTAACTTATTCCAAGGAACCTTTTGCGCACCACTCTGACTTAGCTTTCATAATCGAGACATGTTTTATGTAACCTAGGACTTGAACAAAAAACCTAGACATGACCTAGTAGACACTTCTCTTATCACTAGGGTCTCAGAATCTAGACACGTCTCATGTATCTTAGGGTTTGAACACGGAACCTAGGTAACACTAAGTTTGTCACTAGTGTTTTGGAAACCTAGACACGTCTCACGCATCTTAGAGTTTATACACGGGAACTAGGAAACGTCTCACATCTTAGGGTTTGAAACACGGGACTGAGGCGACACTTTGCATATCACTAGGGCTGAGGAACCAAAACACGTCTCACGCATCTTAGGGTTTGAACACGAGATCTAGGAGACACTTTGTGCGTCACTAGGGTTTTGAAAACCTAGACACATCTCACGTATCTTTGGATTTAAACACAGATACCTAGACGACGTCTCATGTCTTACTAGGGTTTGGAGGATTTAGACATGTCTCACACATCTTAGAGTTTGAACACGTGACCTAAGAAACACTTTGCATATCACTAGGGTTTTGGAAACATAGATAAGTCTCAGACATCTTAGAGTTTGAATATGGGACCTAGACGACGTCTCATGTTTTACTAGGTTTAAAGAACCTAGATTGATCTCACGTATCACTAGGGTTTGGGAACCTAGACACTTCTCACACATCTTAGGATTTGGAACACGGTACCTTGGTGACGTCTCACGTCTTACTAGGGTTTGAAGAACCTTCTTTATTTACTTTTCCATTTTCTTTTCCAATTATTCTGCATGTTCTAATAGCTTCTTCCTTTTGTAGGCTGGGTCGCACATTCGTGATGTTAGTGGTTTAGGACGGCCTTGGAGTGGTACCAGGCTCTTCCTACTTAAAGCTGTATTCTAGTCAATGGTGTTGGTTTTGACTGATTTATCCAATTGTTGGACTCCGCCAGCAATGACAGGTGCAGATGATAGTTTTAGCAGAGCAATGGTGGGATACCGCTAACACCTTCTATTTTGCATCTTTCAAGGCAACATTGACACCACTTGATTTCTCCTTGCTTACTAGCATTCACGTCGGTGGGGAGCCTTTGCCCTATTTGATTTGGATATTCATTTGAGTCCTGAGGCATTGATGTACTTCTTGGGTGTTGTCCCTCATGTGACGGATACTGGCCGGGTTCGGTACCTCGGGCTTTATGATTACTTTTGATTCTTCTAGTGTACCAATCCCTGTTATTAGTGTGGTTGCATGGGCTTACTTGCTTTACATATTCAACATCTCTTTATTTGCGAACAGGGAGAAAATGATCCATCTGCACTATTTAGGGGCTGTGCTATTTGGATCAAATCAGGATGTACGACTAGCGGCGGTACTTTAGCCACACTGTACGGCTTCATGAAGGTAGTTATGCGAATCCGAGAGGAGATGAGCATGATAGAGTATCGAAGGGTCTTGGAGGTAAACCAACTTGTTCTTTTTATTCATTTTGTACTTCATTTGAATAGACTTGTATTCCTAGCTTACATATCCTGGTGAACACATACTCGTACTCCTTAATCATTCCTTAGGGTGTACGGTGGACGAGGACATTTAGGGGAAGGAAGGCAAGGGGAAGGTTTTGGATAATTTTCATCTCTTTCTAGATAGGTTGACCTCATAGCAAATATAACTTCTTTCTCCTTCTTTCTTTCCCCTTTTTTCTCTTTTATTTTTCTGTCACATACTTTTCATATATTGATTGCTAACAAGATGTCACCTTTTTAGGTGAAGATGTTTGGAGGGGTATGAAGAAGCAGGCAGGCGTAAATTTGTTATGCAGTTGTGCAATGACCCGAATCTTATTGGAGGGACCATTCTATAGGGAGTGGTACTTGGGTGAGTAGGTGTTTCATCGGTCTTTGGGCTATAACCACTTTCAGATCCTAAAGTCACCTTCTGCTAGGATATGTCACATAGATACCATGAGCAGATGATAGCTTTAGTAGAGCGGTGGTAGGATACCACTAACACCTTCTATTTCACGTCCCTCGAGGCGACATTGACACCACTTGATTTCTCTTTGCTTACTGGCATTCACATCGGTGGGGAGCTTGTCTCCCATTTGATTTGGATATTTACCTGAGTCCTGAGGCATTAACGTACTTCCTAGGTGTTATCCCTCCTATGATGGATACTGACCGGGTTCGTTACTCTGGGATTTATGATCACTTTTGATTCTTCTAGTGTACCGATCCCCGTCATTTGCGTGGTTGCCTCGACTTACCTGCTTTACATATTTAGCATCTCTTTATTTGTGAAAAAGGAGAAAATGGTTTATCTGCACTATCTAGGGGCTGTGCTACATGGATCAGATTGGGATGTACGACTAGATCGACGCTGCTTTAGCCAAACTGTACATCTTTATGAAGGCAGTTATGCCGATTCGAGTGGAGATGAGCATGATAGAGTACTGAAAGATCTTTGAGGTAAACCAACTTGTTCTTTTTATTCATTTTCTACTTCATTTGAATAGACTTGTATTCTCGGCTTACATATCCTGACGAGCACATACCTAGACTCCCTAGTCATTCCTTAGGGTGCACGGTGGACGTGGACATTCAGGGGAAGGAAGGCATGGGGAAGGTTGTGGAGAATTTTCATCTATCTTTGAATAGCTTGACCCTAGAGCATATATGTTAGAACTAGGCAACCCAAGAGGGGGGGTGAATTAGGACTTTTTAAGAAATAAAGAATTTAAAACTTTTTTAGAAATTTTTTAATATTGCAATAAGGCAGGGTATGCAAGTATATAATCAATACAAATATTAAAAGATGAGGGATAGAGAAATAGAATCAGACACCAGGGATTTATAGTGGTTCGGCTTTATCCTAGCCT
>JAOTRH010066311.1:0-18215 GCA_034768845.1 Heliamphora exappendiculata | reverse complement strand
GTTGATCCCGCTCAATACACTCCAAGTGTACTAACACATCAAGCTCGAACATCGAATTTCCAAAACCTGAATTCGATTCGTTCAACCTAGCCAAGACCAGCTACTATAACGATGTACTACAATTGTACTAATGAAATGTCTGGGTCCATTGCGATTGTGAGCCTACCTGTATAATCTGTCAGGACCTTTGACCCGATCTTTCGTGCAGCACGTACCGAGTCAAATACTGGACAAAATATACAGACTATGCATTCATTCATCACAAATATAAATATGAAACCACGAATGCAAAATCATCTCAAATGGTTCTCATTAATATGCCAGGGATCTAGAATAAAATATATAAAAAACATGACTTTTCAGTATACATTCCCAGCACATACAAGTAATAGAAATAAGTCCTAAAGTGGAAATCTTATTTTTATTTCTGGATACAAGTCGGGTTGGGCATCTGCATTGCATTCATCTACATCGCGCACTCGCACAATTATTCTTATAAATGCTTACCCTGATGAAAAAGTTAAATTGTCTGTCTCTTTGGCCTTAAATTGTGTTGGGTATTATACGATATGTATTGTAGGATATTTTGTTGTGAGTTTGTTAGACAGTTTAGAGAATTTGCTTCTAGGCTTTGGCTCATGGCATTCGTGCCACAGGTGAGTGCTATGAGTTCTGTGAGAAAGTTACCCCCAAAGAAGAAGACAGAATTGAAGAACAGAGTGAGTGGCAAGAGCCAGCGGACCCCGACAATGCTAGTTGGAGAAATGAGTTTTTACCTTTTGTTCTTTTTTGTTCGATTTTCACGAGCATATTGTAAATTTTTGTTGAATCCATTGGAGAAACTATAATCATTATGTACTTTTAATCAGTTTTAAACTCTTAATGATGTACTATTTATGATATTTAAATATCAATGAATGGCTAGAATATTCTCCTTATCTATACTTATGTATGTCCCGACCTACCCATAGGACGGGGCGTCACACTTCACAATTCAAGAGGAGGAAGGATATGACCCCACAATTATTCAAGGCACCCCCATTCTTTCAAATTCTTGGGTACAAGTCTTATTTGATTGTGGCACTTCGCAATCTTTTATTTCTACTGCTTGTGCTACTGCATTAAGTTTAGAACACGAACTCTTGAAATTTGTAATGAGTGTAGAATACCCTTAGGAGGAAATGTTCGAGTAGAACTTGTCTGTAAATCATGTGACATTGAAATCTCGGGTCTCCAAATAGCATCCGACCTTAGAGTTATCAAGATAACCGATTTTGATGGCATACTCATCATGGACTGGCTATCTAGCCATCGAGCTATCATAGATTGTTATATTAAGAAAATCACTGCCTACACCTTAGACAGGACACGATTTTCATTTAAAGGGGATAGATCCTATGTTCTTCCCCAAGAAGATTTTTCAAGACCTCGGCAAAAGGTTAAGGATGGCTAGCTAGTAGCTTTGACTCTAAATGAGGAGATTTAGCTCGAAACAGAACTAGCAAGAGTAGTCTGTGAGTTTGTCGATGTATCCCCAATCGAATTACCTGGGTTACCCCAATGAAGAGATGCAGACTTCACCATCGATTTACAACCGAGAACCGCTCCACTCTATGCCACCCCATATAATGGCACTAGCCGAACTAAATGAACTGAAGACACAATTAGAGGAACTCTAAGAGAAAGGCTTTATTCGACCTAGCACTTTGCCATGGAGAGCAGTAGCTTTGTTTGTTAAGAAGAAGGACGGATCTTTGAGGATGTGTATAGACTATCGTCAACTCGACCAAGTTATGATCAAGAACCGATATCGGCTCCCAAGTATCGATGATCTATTTGACCAACTAAGAGGTTTGAGGTTTTTCTCATAGATTGATTTACGATTCGGGTATCACCAATTAAAGGTTAAGGACGAAGATATTCAAAAGATGGCTTTCTGCACTCGTTATGGTCATTATGAATTCGTAGTAATGCCTTTTGGTTTAACCAATGTACCTTTGGTATTCATGAGCATGACGAACAAGATCTTCACACCCTACCTCGATCTGTTCATAATAGTCTGTATCGATGACATCCTGATATACTCTGCATTTGCAGAAGAACACGAACAACATCTGAGAATAGTCTTACAAGCCCTACGAGAAAATCAGTTGTATGGAAAGGCTGACAAATGCAAGTTTTGGTTAAAGGAAGTGAAATTTTAAGGACATGTGGTCTCTAAAAATGGTGTAGCAGTAGACCCAATCAAAATTGAAGCCATATCAGAATGGAAGAAGCCGAAGTCAATTTTTTAAGTCAAAATTTTTTTGGGTTTAGTCGGATACTATAGAAGATTTATCCAAGACTTTTCTAGGTTGGCAAAGTCTTTGACCCCTATGACTAAGAAAGGAGTAAAGTATTTATGGATGGAGAAATGCGAGAGTTCTTTTGAAACCTCTAGGATAGTTTCTCTCTCTTTTGGGTTCTTCCTGGGTTATTAGTTCTATACCCCCACTTTTGTTTAGACTCGCTTCCTTCGAACCTTTGTTATACCCGTGTGAGCTAGTTCTGTTTTCCTACTATTATGCTACCCATTTTTCGTTAGAATCTTAGATCAAACTAGTCCTTTGAAGGTTAGAACTGTTTCATTGTCGGAATGTTACCCATTTATCCGTTTAGACAAACCTTCCCTCTAGAATGTAGTTGATCTCCTTCGTAGCCTTCATTCTGGTTGTTGGGTCACCCTGTGGCTATGCTGCCAGCATGAGCCCGGTAGGGGCATTGTTTCATTTTTTGTGTTTTTCTGCCTATGGTTTTCTGTTTTGGGTATCTGGGATGTTTTGCCATCTGTCATCATAATTTTGGTTCAAAAAGTGTTTGATACTGGTTATTCTGCTTTTGGGATCCATGTTTTCTTTCGGTCTAGATCATTGAGCCGAGAAGATCACAGTCGGCACGTGTCTGGACAAGATCAGTGACAGGAAGACTCTATAGGATATTTGAACAGTCAGTTCAAATGGCAGAGAATGAGGTAAACTTAACAGCTCCAATGAGGGCTATTGCTGAGATACAAAGGGCTGTGGAGCAGCAGACCCAAGCTCAAACCCAATGTCAGGGGCAGATCTGGGCGATTCAGGCGCGTATGCCCATTGTGAATAGACAGCTGGATGACACAAATGAGAACGAAAAAGACTTCTAGGACGATAACCAAGGATAGGATGTACCATAAGTTGTTGCGCCACCTCGAGTTCCCCACCTGGTGGTGGTAGAAGAAGAAAACACTGCCCAGTCTAGGAAATCCATGCTAGCGGAGAAGATCGACCAAATGGAGAAGGTGTTGAGAAAGGCCAAAGGCGTAGAAGAATACATGCTTGATGTGGGTGGCTTGTGCCTATTTCCATATGCAAAATTACCAAAAAAGTTTTAAATACCAGAGATGGAGAAGTTCGACAGCACCAAAGATCCCCGTATTCACCTGAGAATGCATGTTGGAACTCTGTCCCCCACAGGAATGGATGATCAGCTCAAAGCCTAACTGTTCCACCGATCACTTTCTGGTGCAGCACAAAGGTGGTTCCTTTCATTGGAGGTGGCCAAAACTAGAACTTGGGAAGATATAGCTACGGCCTTCATCAATCAGTATAGCTACATTGTCCAATTGGATGTAACTACCCGAGAGCCAGAAACAACCCACTAGGAAAATCGAGAATCTTTTGCTGATTTCTTGACCAGATGGAGGGGCAAAGCCGCCAAGATGACAAATCGACCTACTAAGAAAAAAGAAGTAAGGATGGTGGTAAAGACCCTGCGATCTCCACTGAAATGTTACCTTATCACTCAGCCGCTTTCTACCATTGAACAGTTGTTTGATGCTGCAGTACAAATCAAATACACCATACAATCTGGGGATATTGAAAAATCTGAACCTAACCAGAAACCAAGGGGACATTCCCTGCAACCAACCAAAACCAATCTGCTGCCACCAACCTCGTGTCCCACTCGAACGAGATAAACCTGCTTAATCTGTCCTCTTCCGCCCAACAATCCAATAATACCCAACAATCTGACAACGGTTAACAACAACAAAGGCCAATGAGGGTGTTCACCCCCCTCAACATTTCATTATCCACCGCCCTGAGTTGACTCATCGAGAAAGGGCTTATCAAGCTATTAAACCCATACCCGTACCTGATCCCCAACCGCTAAGGTTTATTGCTTCTCAATACTGCGCCTTCCACCAAGGTCATGGACATTTAACTGATAAGTGCTTAAGACTACGACATGAGATCCAGAACCTCATCGACAACAAGGTGATTCCCCCACCATCTGCTACTCCAAAGCCGAATGCCACGATTAATCCCCTACCAAATCATGCCAGGCAGGTTGGAATAAATTACATGTTTCTGGGGGAATCAGAGGACCCGAGTCAATACATCTGTCGTGCCCGTCTGTTCCAGTTACCAAGGACCCGACAGCCTGTTCATTGATTATGGATGGAAATGGCTGGAATATGGTGGAAGAAGAGAATGATGATGCTTGGGAAGGATATCAGGTGGCAGTTCAAGAAGAAGAAGAGGAACGCAACGAAGAAGATAACTGGCCTTTGGATTACCCAGCTCGACCATACGGGTTTGGTCACGTGCTCGACGGCATTACCCTTCCCTAACTTTTTGAGGAAGAGGTATACGTGGATGAAATGAAATCCTATTGGCTGGTAACAGTTGTGCTGAAATTAGACGGAGCAGAGTGGACTAATTTCTGGGCCGCTCGAGAACAGCAGGTGGATTTTATTGGAAAGGACATATGGGTTGAAGTTGATAATACATGGGCTATTGAAGATGATGAGGAGTGAAGAGAAAGAATAGTAATCGGTGATCTAGGCGATTTATGGGCATTTGAAAGCCCTCCGCCTATGAACGAGGTACAACAGACCAGCGACACAATAATGGGACTATGGGATCCTGAGGAGGGAGGGGATAGAACATCTAACCAGAAGTGGGTGGCATTTCAAGCCAGCCCAGCTGGAGAAAGGGCAACCAAGCGAAAAAGGGAAAGAGAAAGAACAAGAAGAAGAGGATGATGCAGTGCTGAAGCAGTTAAAGGAGACGCAAGCCAATATCAGCATTTAGGGGCTACTGATTGCCTCGCATAAACACAAACAAGCTGTGCTAAAGGTTCTAAATAAAGCCAGCATTTCGATAGATGCCGCCCCGGAGCAACCGATTGGACTTATTCTGTCGGCAGTAGAGCCGAAAGTTATTTCTTTTTTTGATAAAGATCTTCCAGTAGAGGGAAGGAATCATAACAAATCGCTACACATTACAATTAAATGCCTGGACAAGTAGGTCCCCATGACTCTTATCGATAACGGGTCTGCATTAAATGTATGTCCGCTCAGAACAACACTCTGTTTAGGACTAAAGACGGAGTACTTCACACTGAGCAATCAAAGAGTCTGGGCCTATGACAACACAAGAAGGGACGTACTGGGACTAGTGTGGTTTGCAATATTAGTAAGGCTCTTGGAAACGTCGGTCGAGCTCCATGTACTAGATGTATCGGCATCTTTCAACTTGTTGTTGGGAAGACCCTGGTTGCATGATCTAAGTGTCCAGGCTATACCATCGACTCTCCAATAGAAACTAAAATTGATAAGAAATGAGGCAGTTCTGACCATTCATGGATAAGACAACATTCATCCCCCAAGAGGAGGAGAGGGCTCAACTCTGTTGGAAGTACAGCATAGTGAAGGTGATGTATCGCTCAGTGGTTTCCAGTTCGACGAAGCCCAGGCTGTACAAATGTTATTGAATGAGGAGAAAATGTACATCAACCTGCGGGCAGTAACAATGATGAGACAAGTGTCCTTTTTCCCTGGTATGGGATTAGGGCATAAGAAGCAAGGTATTCCAGAACCTGTCCAGGTATTGCCGACTTCGCATCGTTTCGGTCTTGGATTCAAACCGACCGAAGAAGATTTGGAAGGGCCTAGAAGGGGACGAAAGCCAAATTATTCTAGAACGTTCAATGGGTACTTTGTAAAGGAAGGGGAAGATTTCCCATACTGCGGCTTTCCAAAACCATGGATTGACAAAGAAACCAATCAAAATCTGTCAGGGCTGGAAATCTTTTTTGGCCATCAGTTATCTAATACAGAAGAGGAAGTGACAGTGAAAAAAGAAGAGGAAGGAAAGAAGATTCAAGAGGAAGACTGGGCCGACAAGCTTAACGAAATCGACATGAGAGCGATGTTCAATGAAAAGATGGCACAGCTGCATGTAACTGGCATTGGCTGTTTCATGATGGGCATCAATGCACCAACTGACTACACCAAGCTCATCATCGACGTGGCTGCAAAGAAAGTGAAGAACTGGACCTTAGAGTCTTGTGATGAGCTGGTTATCTGTTCCGAGTCTGAGTCTAAGTTTGAGTCTGTGGATGAGGGCACGTCTGTTTGTGCACCTCCTCCTATTTATGCTTTTGAGTTTGTAATTCCCTCTTCTTTCAATGAAATGAGCAAAATTTATGATTACTCTGCTTTGTTTGATTTATTTCATACGCTTTTTGACAATTTTAACTTTGACGGGAATATCCCTGAAGAAATAAAACTTTTAATAATAAGAGAAGAAGAAATACGTGCCCAACCAATAATTGAATAAACTTTGTCAATAAATCTGGATAATGAAATTAACCCGCAAAATGTACAAATTGTTTCTTCTTTATCCTTAGTTAAAAAAAATAATTAATAACTTTATTAAAAGAATTCAAGGATGTATTTGCATGGTCTTACGAAGATAAGCCCAAAATTGATCCTGACATTGTCCAGCACTATATCCCCTTATACCCTAATGCCAAACCGGTCAAAGAAAAATTAAGATAGATCCGGCCAGAATGGGCTCTGAAGATCAAAGAGGAAGTTCCCATGCAGATTAATGCTGGATTCCTAATGGTAACCGAATATCCAAAGTGGGTGGCTAATATCGTTCCAGTGCTGAAGAAAAATAGTCGTATTCGAGTCGCGTAGATTTTTGGGATCTCAACAAGGCTAGCCTAAAGGATGACTTTCCACTGCCACACATCGATATCTTGGTAGACAGTACAGCGGGGCATGCCTTTCTATCATTCATGGATGGCTTCTCTGGGTACAACCAGATTCTGATGGATCCCGATGATAGAGAAAAGATGACATTCACCACGCCTTGGGGCACTTGCTGTTATCGTGTAATGCCATTTGGTTTGAAGAATGCAGGGACGACCTATCAAAGGGCTGCCACTGCTTTACTGCATGACATGATATATAAGGAGGTCGAATTATACGTGGACAATATGATAGTCAAGTCAAAGGATCGGGATGGTCACATCACAGCACTGCGAAAGTTCTTTGAAAGGATTCAAAAGTATAAGATGCGGCTCAATCCACAGAAGTGTGCCTTTGGAGTTATTGTCAAAAAAATGCTCGAATTTATGGTCACTCAGCGAGGTATCGAAGTCGATCCTTCAAAGATTAAAGCAATTTTGAAAATGCCTCCTCTGAAGACCGAACGAGAAGTCAAGAGTTTTCTTGGTAAGATACAATTCATCAGTCGGTTCATCGCAAAACTAACAACTACCTGCGAGCCGCTCTTCCGTCTACTAAAGAAAGGAGTTAATTTTGAATGGGATCAAAAATGCCAAGACGCATTTGATACCGTGCAACAGTATCTGCAAAGACCACCTGTTCTAGCTCCTCCTGAACTTGATAAGCCACTGATCCTCTATTTGTCAGTGACTAATTCAGCTATGGGATATATGCTGGCATAAGAAGGTGAAATTGGAATCGAAAAGGCTATTTACTACTTAAGCAAGAAGATGACAGGGTCAGAAATGCGATACACACCACTGGAAAAGACATGCTGGGCTTTGGTTTGGGCTTTTCAAAAACTGAGACATTACATGCTATCTTTCACAGTGAATATCATCTCTCGGATGGACCCGTTGAAGTACCTATTTGAAAAGTTGGCATTGACAGGAAGGTTGGCTTGATGGTTGCTGTTGTTATCAGAATTCGATCTCATATATGTCACCCAGAAGACAGTCAAGGGTAGAGCAGTGACAAAATTCCTGGCTGACCAACCAGTTGAAGGAGGTGAAGACACCTGATGAAAGTCGGGGATGACAAGTGGACTCTATATTTTGATGGCGCATCCAATCAAAATGGCTATGGAATAGGAGTCCTTCTTGTCACTTCTGACGAATCAGAGGCAAAGAAGTTGGAAGTCATCAGAGATTCAACACTAGTAGTTTCACAAGCGAGAGGAGAATGAAAGGTCAGGGACTTAACCTTGATGCTCTATCATCAAGAGATAGAGAAACTGATACCGTGTTTCGAATCAGTGATCTTTACCCACGTGCCAAGACTGCAGAACAAGTTCGCTGACGCACTGGCCACCCTAGCATCCATGATTGACATACCATCCGGAGTTGGAATGAGGCCTTTGATGATCGAACAAAAGAGAAAGCCGACATACGAGATAATGACCGCAATCGAAGAATGCACTGACGACCTTCCATGGTATTTTGACATTCAAAACTTTGAGGAGAAAGGAGAATACCAAGTCTGCCAGCAAAAAGGATAAAATAGTAATACGATGATTATCCGCACAATTTGTCATTTGCCGTAGAAGACTATACAAACGAGGGCATTCTGGTGTCAATAAACTATGCGTCAACAATGAAGAAGGTCAAGAACTGATGAAAGAAATCCATGCGGGAGTTTGTGGGCCACATATGAGCGAAAGCATGTTAGCCAAGAAGATCCTGTGGCAAGGGTACTTTTGGATGACAATGGAGACAGACTGTATACAGTTCGTGCGAAGGTGTCATAAGTGCCAGATTCACGCAAACCTTACGCACATTCCTCCATCTCAGCTGTATAACCTGATGTCGCCATGGCCATTCTCAGTATAGGGCATCGATGTGATCGGCATGGTAACACCGAAGGCATTAAATGGGCACGAGTTCATCCTAGTGGCCATTAACTACTTTACCAAGTGGGTGGAAGTTACCTCCTACTCAGTATTGAAAGCCTCCCATGTTGCTAAGTTCATCAAGCAAAACATTATTTGCTGATATGGAGTTTCCCATGAGGTTATCTCAGATAATGGCTCGCATTTTCAAGGAGAGGTCTTGGATCTTTTTGAGGAATACCAGATAGTGGCTCACAAGTCCTCACCATATCGACCGCAGACCAATAGAGCAGTTGAGGCAGCAAGCAAGAATATTAAGAAAATCCTGCAAAAGACAATAAACTCACATAAGGATTGGCCAGAGCATTTACCATTTGCACTTTGGGAATACAAGACGTCGATCAGAACTTCAACAAGAGCTACGCCATACTCTTTAGTAAATGGGATGGAAGCTGTACTTCCCATTGAGGTGGAAATCCCTTCACTAAGAGTAGTGGCTAAGGCCAGTATTCTAGAGGTAGAATGGCAGAGGAACCAGATGGAAGAGTTGCTCTTGTTTGATGAAAGAAGACTCCAGGCTCTGTTTCATGTACAAGGATACCAAAGGAGGATAGCCCGAGCATTCAATAAGAAGGTCAAGACCCGGGATCTCATATAGGGGAATTTGGATCTTAAGGAAATCAGAGCTCTTATCTTCGACCCGAGAGGCAAGTTCAAACCAAACTGGTCCGGACCATTTCTCATCAAAACCATCATGACCGGTAGTGCAGTCATTATTATGGATTTGGATGGCAATGTGTTCTCCACTCTGGTTAATCTCGATCAGCTGAAAAAGTACTACCCTGAAGGTAAAAATAAAGAGAAAATAAAAGCTCACTGAGTTGACCGAAAAGGCAACTCAAGCAAAAGTTAGAGCAGCCCGCAAGGCCAAAAACCTGAAAGGGCGACCTTAGCAAAAGTTAGAGCATCACAAAAGAGAGTGCCAATATCCGAGAATGAACCGAGCCCGAACTACGTTATGGCCTGATTCCATCTTTTTGGGATATGTAGGCAGCTTCTTTTAAGAAGTCCGGCCACATTCTTCGTTTTTAATCATCTTTGAATCTAAGTAAGACCAATGCAAATTAATTTATGGATTTTGATAATAAAGTCATTGAAAACTTTGGATAAAGCGGGAGTTTTCATTACTTTGATTGGAGTTACAAAGTTTTGAAAATAAAAGAAAGGGTACGCAAGTCCCAAACTCTATGAGCAAAAGAGAAGAGCTACGAAATCTTTAAAACAAAGCAAGAGCCCTCAAATCCTCCTCCTTTTTGCTGATTGTTTTCCTTCTTCTTTATCTTTCTTCTCCTGATCCTGCATCAACCATGTCTTGTACTCAATAGAAAGCTCGGGACATTGCAGCTCCTACATTTCCATACGTAAATGAGAAGGCCAGGCATCCTGATACAATGTTAGAAATGGAGCCCGTAGCATAGAAGAAAATAGACGGCCTCAGATACTGGGAAAGATGATCTGACTGCGACTGAACTGTCGCATAATTCGATGGGGGTAATAGAAAGTAGTCTGACGCAGACCGACCAGCAGAACACCCGGGTAATCCATAGTAGTTAGAGTCATTGCAGGAATCCGCCAGCAGGGGCACTGCCAGGTGAAACCAGGGCCAGTCAGAGAAGAAAGGTACTATCGCCAGGCGACCTCGGTACTATATATCTGATAACAAGGGCGGTAAAGGAAAGCTGCAGCACTATGTTTATCAGTAGGTAGTTTTTGTAATTTTCGTGGTCTGTGTAAGTTTTAACATTTGTATTATGCACCCATGACAGTTTGAGCAACAAGTACAAAGTAAATCATTCAGTAGATGAATATCAGGCAATAAAATGGCATGAAGGCCCATAAATGCATAAGAAAACAAGAGAATGTATCAAAGTGTAACCGGGGTACCTAGGCCCAATAAAATAGTAAACAGGGGCACGCAGGCCCATAAATGTATCAAACTAGGGCATGCAGGCCCATCAAAATAAAATGTATCAAAAAATAAATGTGGGGGGGAACTCTCTCTCTCTCTCTCTCGTCTCGAACGGACCCGACAGGAAGAAGGACCGACCTCCTCCGAGCTGACCTCCTCGAAGAACCACTCGATGCCATCGCTACCATCACCGTCACTACCGGAGGAAGAAGATACAGCTCTGGAACAAGTCCTAGCAAAAGAAATGCATCCTCTGGATCGAGCCTGAGAAGATGCCCGGGAACTGCGACCTCGAGCCGGGGCTGGAGCAGGAGAAGGATCGGGAGCCCACGGTGGTGCTATGCCGGCAGCCAATACTAGAGGTTGTTAGAGGAAAACAAGGATTATGACAAAGTACAAAAAAAGGGCAGAAAGGTTAAATGGGGATTGTGAGGACACTTACTAGGAAAGATAAAAGATATTTTTCACAGTTAAGGAAAAACATTAACCAAAACCTTGTTACCTCACGGAATATACCAACGTAGAAAAAGAAGAAGATTAAGATCTTATGTACCGACTCCATCACAAGGGGATAGAGGTAACAATTATAGACTCATGCCCATTACCCTAGTCCTAAACCACTTAAGGCCTGCTAAGTAATGACAAGTTCTATACGAAGCATCATGACGAATCACTTAATTTACGGGCAACAACTCGAGGGAACTAAGCACCAAACCATCTCAATTTACAAGGACTAACCCGAAGGATCTGAGTACCTACGTTGCGCACGTTTCTGGACTTACACCGAGGGCAACTCGTGCCAAATACACGTCATCCTGGTACATCTAGATAATCTTTTAAAAATAGTACCGTAGCTCAACTACGAAAACATTTCCTCAAAATAATACATTATACATGTATATAGATCCATCCATCAACATGGAGATCAACAAAAAAATTTCAAAATGTTTTTTCCCATTTTTGACAAAACATTTCAAAATCTGAGACTCAACCCCAAAGGCGAGCTCCAAACCTACAAAACACTAAGTGTTGAGATTTTTCACAAAACCACCATTTTCCACCATTTTCAAGAAAATCCTTTGAAAACCATACTACCACATGTCATATAGTACTGTAAGCCAAGAAAAACCGAACAACATGCTTTCTATTAGAAAAATAAGACTTAAACAGAAAAAATAACATTTAATGCATTTTTTACCCAGTAAAAACACATATAATTACATATAACACCCTCATAACAGCAGTAGGGTCTAGAATCCTACCTCGTTGGGTCAAAACCCAACGCCTCAAAAATCGAACCTCGGCGAAACGAAATTTTGTCCGGATATATGCAAAGCCCCCAGCACCAACATCAAGGATCCGCTATTCGAACGCTAAAAATCGAGCCCCAGGCCCATCAAAACCTAGAGATAAGGCAGAGGTTTCGGGAGAGATAAACTAGATCTGAAATAAAAAAATATCCAAAAATATCTCCAAAGGCTTGATATTTATAGAAAAACGCCACATCACACAGGTCAGTCGACTAGACCCCTAATCCAGTCGACTGAAAAACCTTATGAAAAACCAAAACTTCGCACCGCCTCTAGTCCTGTCGACTGGACCCTCCTGGTCAGTCGACTGAACCACCAAAAACCCCACTCAGTCGACTGAAATTCTCACTAGAATTTTCACAACTTGTTTTCTGCTACAGAATAGGTTTTATAGCCTAAACACTTACCAAAAAAAGATCTTTCGAACCCAAACAAGTGTAAAACTCATACGCACATGCTGTTTTATTCTGAAGAAACAAAATCCCAACATACCGAGCTCAAAAGTTAACTAAAACTCTGTCAACACTTAAATTATTCTCAAATAAACTAGGTCAGGGTCTCACACAGCTTGATATAAATTCGAATATGACCAACATCATATGTATGCTTGTATGTTTCTGGCCTAAGATTGACGGCTCGGTTAAATGGATGTTGTCTCTAGATCTTTGGTATAACTTGTATCATGCATTGCTATGCAAGTTATATCAAAGAGGGACAACTGTAGACACCCCAATTTGACCTCGCCTAATCTTTGGTGAATCTAATGATGAGAACAAGTGGAATATTGCTTCAGTTCGATCCTCGAAAAAGTGATCCAAGCTCGGTATTTGAACCCAATCATCCAAAAACCTTCAACCAAATGAAATTTTGTTAAACCATTGATAACTTGTTATGCAAGTCATTCCCAAAGCAGCAACCGCCATGTTCATTATGGCAACCATCAATAAAACCTCTTGGAAACCCTAGCCAAAAGTGGCGACCGCCAGCTTTCATTGTGGCGACCGCCAATAGAAGCTTGTGAAACTTCTTTTAAACATGGCGACCGCCATGTTAAACCTAGCGACCGCCAACTCCAAATGGCCTGACATGTCCAAAAACATGGCAACACCTCATTTGTTGAAGAATTCTATAAATACCGTAACCCCTGGTACGTTTTCAAAACAAAAAATTAGAGAGAGGTTTAGAGAGAGAAACTTTGCCGAGTCACCGAGCAATTTCGAGCCCCGACGCCGAACTCCTATCGAAATACCGAGATCCAAACCTTCAACGCCTATATTGAAACCCTAGTTTGGGATTACCATCTGCGGATTTGACCATTAAAGCATATTCCCCGACTTGAGAATTCTTTTGCAATCCAGGTACCTTACTTGGATTCCCGATCTTTCTAACTCTATTCCCTCTCTCTTTGAGCAATCGGGTTAAATTCAATTTTAATTTGCGTATTTCTTTCATTTGTATAGTTAACCTTATTTCTTATTTAATTTTCTTCATTTAGTTTAATCTTTTTAATTAATTGCTTAGTTTACACATTCACACTAAACACATTGTCTTTTTCTTTAATTCATTCATCAAATTAGTGCTAACGTATTTTGGCAATTACAACTTATTAATGCTGTTAATTGTTATAATAATACACTTACATTTATGTGAATGTAGTAATCAATACTACATTTCACATTTAAGTTAAATAGTTGTATTTAATTTCTTTGATCTTTTTAGCATTTATTTTTTATATTTTTTTCTCTTCTTGTAATATTAATTTAATGTCATTTTCTTTTAAGCATTAGCTTAATATTCTTTTCATTACTAGTATTTTTTTTATATTAATACTAATGTTCTATTTGTCTTTATTTTCTTTCTTTTTAGTTATTAGCTTAAAATGTTCAATTTAACATTCTTTTTTCTTTAATATTAGTATTTTTTTTCTTTTCTTATAAAGTTTCTTTTCTTCTTTTTTTTAATTACTAGCTTTAATTTTCTTACATTTTCTTTTCTTGTCCTATTATTATTAGCTTTATTTTTCTTTTCTTTTGGTCCTTTTCTTTTCCTATTTAATGTTAACATTATTTTCTTTCATATTATTAAACCAAAAAAAAAACAAATAGTCTTTTAAGTTAATTTTTATCTTTAAATGTTAGTATAAATTTTCTCTTATTATAGTAATTTTCTTTTCTTTTCTTTTCTTTTCTTTTCTTTTATTTTATTTTGTCTCTTTTAAAATATAAAATGTAAATAGTTAGGTTTTTATAGTTTAATAATATTTTCTAACCTTTTTATTTTAGCATGATTTTTCTTTTGTAAAGTTCTTTTAAATATTTAAACCATTTTTTGTTATAAAACTCTTATTTTAAATTTATTTGTTAAGAAAGCTTTCCTCCAATGTAGAATTTTCTCTTTTATACATCTTTTATTTTACATTTAACATTTATTTTTCATGTTAATGCCAATCTAGTTTATTTTGATAGCTTGCATATTTTGGTTACTTTCTTTAAAACATTTTGTGTCTAAAATAGTTTAGCTTATTTTGCATCAATTTATATTTAGGTAATTTTGGCAACTTTTAGCATGTTTTTATTATTTTACGTATACCATAATAGTTCAGGTTATTTTTTTGTGAAATTGCATGCGGTGTACTCCATGTATCATTTAGTTAGAAATTGCATGCCGTAGGACTCAGAATTTTATTTTTTCACTTATTTTATTTGGCATTCTATGTACATATCTTATGCTTTTTTCATATTTGATTTTGAATGTCCTTTTTTTGCCTCCACATTTTTTATTTGCATGCATTTGAGAAATCATATTAAAGAACTAATGATGATTAGTAGAAGCCAACCTTACGGTTGGACGAATGGGATGCCTAACACATTTCCTGATTTGTACCTTAACCCCCGAATCCTTTTCCTCTGGTTAACGTTTTAAAGATTAGTAGCCATTTGTTTTTTTTTTTTTTGTTTTTCTTAGTTTTTCTCAAAAATTAAGTGGCGACTCGATTTTCAACAAAAAATGATTTTCAAGGTGTTAAGATATTTTTCAAACATCCTTGAATGCCCATATTTTTAAAATGTTTTCCAAAATAACCCCAAAATCCCGGCGCCACACCCTACACACGAGTTAGAACTAGCAGATGTAGTTTTTGCCATGAAGCAATGGCGACACTACCTATATGGAGAAGAATTCTATGTATTCATCGATCATAAAAGCCTCCAGCACCTTTCACTCAGAAGGAGTTGAATATGTAACAAAGGCGTTGGATGAAATACCTAGAAGACTACCATTTTACCTTATCGTATCATCCAGGAAAAGAAAATGGCGTGGCAAATGCCCTCAGTCAGAAGTTTAACAGTCTAGTGGCCAGGCTAGCCTCAAGGGAACGGAAAATGATGGATGCCTTAAATGAATTTTGTCTAAAACCGACAGAAAGCGACGAATGAGCATTTCTATTTGCTGTTATAGTTACACCTACACAACTTAGCAAAATCCTAGAAGTTCAAGATACGAATCAAGAGACGAGTTATCTCAAGGCACGATACTCTGGAAACAACGAACCAACCAACTGAACCATTCATTCAGATGGAAGTCTAGGGTTCTCAGAACGATTTTTTGTACTAGACGTTGAAGATCTACGAGGAGCTGTTCTCAAAGATTTACATCAATCCAATTTCGTCGTTCATCCAGGGAGCAGCAAGATGTACCAGGATCTCAAGCGTCAATATTGGTGGGGTAGGATAAAGAAGGATGTTGCATCTTTTGTAGCAAGATGTCTCGCCTGCCAACAAGTCATAGCAGGACACCAAAGACCAAGAGCAAGATTACAATCTTTTCCCATACAAGTATGGAAGTGGAAACATATAACTATGGACTTTGTTACTAGAGTTCCGAGATCCTCACATGGATACGATGCTATTTGGGTCGTGGTGGACCGATTAACAAAGTCTGCACACTTTCTACCAATAGGAATTACAGCCACCCTCGACTCCCTGAGCAGACAGTACATTTAGGAGATCATACAATTACACGGAGTACCTGTCTCAATCATATTAGATCGCAATCCCAGATTCACTTCACAATTCTGAGGAAGTTTACAAAAATCTTTGGGCACCAACCTATGTTTCAGCACTGCTTTCCATCCTCAAACTGGCAAAAAATTAGAACATACTATCCAAATCTTAGAGGATATGTTACAAGTATGTGTCATGGATTTTAAAGGTAATTTAAAAAAGCACCTACCGCTGGTAGAATTTGCCTATAACTACAGTTTTCAAGCAAGTATCGGCATAGCACCCTATGAGACACTTTACAGTCGACCCTATCGTTCACCCATCTGTTGAACTGTCATTGGAAAAACTAGTCTTTTTAGACCAGAGATCATGCAAGAAACGACAAAGAAGGTACAACTCATCTGGGAGATATTAGTGACAGCGCAAAGCCGACAAAAGAGTTATGAAGATCAAAGAACAAGACCGCTAACTTTCAAAATCGAAAATCACGTCTTCTTGAAGATACGACCCCGAAGAGGAGTCATACGTTTTGGAAAGATAGAAAAGCTATCACCCCTCTATATAGGACCTTTTAAAATATTGCAAAGGATTGGAAACGTAGCCTACTAGCTAGCATTACCACCGTAACTCAATCGAGTGCACAATGTTTTTCATGTACCTCTTCTAAGAAAGTACATGGCGCACCCAATTCATATCTTGAACTGGAAGGAGCTTAAGATAGACGAGGATATTTCATTCAAAGAAATGCTAGTAAAGATTCTGGATAGACAAGAGAATAACTTGTGTGGAAAGACTATCACATTAGTATGAGTTCTTTGGCAACACCGAGGAGTCAAAGAATCAACATGAAAAATAGAAGATACCATCTGCGCAAATCATTCTCAACTGTATGAGAATGAAGGTACGTCTTTAATTTCGGGAACGAAATTTTGTTTAAAGGGGTAAGATGTAAGGGCCTATATTTTCAAACATAGGATTAGAATCCTAATAGTGAATTCTCATCATGAAACAAAAACTTGTGAAACCCTAACAGTAGTTCTCAAGGTCACGCGTACGCCGGAAACTCTAACTTGAGATATAATGACTTGATTTCTTAGAGATTGAACCTAAAACTTAGGATAAACCCAAGACTAATCTGGGATTAGCTCAAGAAGTGACCGAAGGCCCAAAAGATAACCAAGGAAAGTCTAACTCTAGGCCCAACAAGAGTTGAGGATGAAAACTCCAACAAAACTCAAAACTTCAACAAAGCCTAAAAGCTAAAATAAAGTCTCAATTAGCAAATTAAACCCAAGAATAATACAAAAAAACCCATGGGTTAAGCCCAACTCAAAAATAAAAGAAAAGCCCAGATTTAATTCTTTTTGTTGGAACGCGAAAGAAAAAAATAAGAACTGGCGCCGTGACCGTAAAAAATGGCCCATGCATTTTTCATGAAAAATCATAAGATATATATTTATTTCCATACACACATAAGATATGTATGGTATATATCTTCCCTTCCTAAAAAATAGTAAGAGATATATATCTAAATCAAAACCAAATTTCCACCCCTTTAGTTAGGGCCGGCCACCTAGGGAGAGATTCCTAAGTGTGCCAAATTTTAATACCACCCTCCATTATTTAATTTAATCCCCGAATGTTTTCGGTGGCAAAACCGACATTCAAATTAAATTAAATAATTATCGAAACCAATAAGAAAATATCAGTGCGTATAATAGGTTACGTGAGGGATCACGAGGAAGTATATGACTCGGGCTAACCGTAAAAATTGGATATCCCCAACTCTGTCCCCGAGTTAGATCCTTTCTCGCACGAACCAGAACTTATTCCACTAAAGGTCCTGACTGAACTACTAGCCCAAATTCAAATTATGTCTTGAGTTTCCAATTATCAAATGCACTGAATTCTCCCCACATTTAAGATAACAATTCCCGATAAATAAATTAGGTTACTGACAACCCGATTTAATTATCCTTTTCTCCTCGCAACCGCACCGCTTATCCTTTTG
>JAOTRH010066290.1:0-18217 GCA_034768845.1 Heliamphora exappendiculata | reverse complement strand
TAGAAAGATAAAAAAAATTAAAAATAACTATTTAGCTTAAATGTAAAATGTAGTATTAATTACTACATTCACATAAATGTATGTGTATTATTACAATAATTAACAATATTATTAAATTGTAATTATCAAAATATGTTAACATCATTTAATAAGTAATAAATAAATGAAGAAAAAGACAATGTGCTTAGTGTGGGGTGTGAATTAAGGAATTAATTTAGAAGACTAAATTTAACGAAATAAATTAAGTAATAAACAATGTTAATTACATAAATAAAGAAAAGGGTAAATTACACTTACACCTCCTGCATTTAAGGATTATATCACTGTTACCCCCTATATTCTCTAAAATATCACTTCACTCCTTTACTTTTATTCTATATATTCTCTAAAATATCACTGCACTCCTTTACTTTTTAATTTTTGTAACGCTTTGATACAAAAGTTAACTTTTCATTAATCTTTGAACGAAAAAATAATATTTTCACACTTACACTCCCTGTTTTTTTTGTTTTCACACTTACACCCCCTTGTTAATTTATTTTTATTTTTAAGTTTTTATTTTTGATTAAAAAAAATATTAATTTTGACAAAAAAATATTAATATCTATAGTGAAATATTTTAATATTAGCTCAAATAAGCATAGTGAAATGTTCTATTTGGCATAAAAAAATTTATCTTTTTATTTTTATTTTTAGTAAAAAATAAATTATTATATTTTTAAAACTAATTTAATTGAAATGATTTGAAAAAAATGTATAATTTTCTTGACCAATGCACTATTTGAGATTTTTTTTTTGTCTTTTTGTGTGTGTGTGTGTGTGTGTTTCAGTCTTTTTTGAATTTTTTAATTTATTAGAAAGTAAAATATTTTAAGTAAAAGAAAGAAAAAAATTCACTAAATTCGAAAATAAGCAATATAAAATTTGATTAGTTAGTTTATTATAGTTTATATATATTTTTATTTATATTTAGGTATCGCGTGTAATAAATTTTTTTATATGTTTTTTTTATTTATTTATAGTGAAATATTGCAACATTAGCTCAAACGAATATATTGAAATATTCTAACATTACCTCAAGCATACTTGTTTCTTTTTTTATGTAAAAAATTAAAAAAATAAAAAATTTGATAAAAAATTAGAAAAAGTTCAAATAAAGTGAAAGAATTATTTTAAAGCTTTATAAGGCACTTTTTTTTTATGATTTTTTAAATTTTCAGCCAAAATAGCTATACTTTTAAATATTTCAGATAGTGCGTTGGTCAAAATTTTTTTATTTTTTTCTAAATCATTTCAATTAAATGAGTTTTGAAAATATAATAATTTATTTTTTACTAAAAAAAATAAAAATAAAAAGACAAAAAAAAAATATTTCAGATAGAATATTTAACTATACTTGTTTGAGTTAATGTTAAAATATTTCACTATAGAAATTAATATTTTTTGTATAAAAAATAAAAATAAATTAATAAATTAAATTTTATGTTTTTATTTTACTTATTTATGTATTTAGTAATATTTTATTTTTTAATTAAAAATTTTTAAATAAAATTTTGTAATTAAAAAAAAACAAAAACAAAAAAACAAATAAAACAAGGGGGTAAGTGTGAAAACAAAGAAATCGGGGGGTGTAAATATGAAAATACTGTTTTTTCGTCCAAAAATTAACGAAAAGTTAATTTTTAGACCAAAGTGTTATAAAAATTAGGAGTGACAGTGATATAATCCTTAAATATAAGGGGTGTAAGTGTAATTTATTCTAAAAGATTTTGTGAGTAGAAGAACAAAAAAAGAAAAATAATACCATGAAAAAAAAAACTTATCATTATGCGATTTTGTGGATTTTTTATGTCAAATAAAGTAAAAGTGAGGAGAAAAAGAAACATAATTAAAAGGAAATTAAATTTACATTAAAAGGAAAAAATTATGCTATCATTTAAAAGAAAAATTAGAAAAATAAAGAAAGCATTAAACTAGCATAAAATAAATATTCTGAATGGAAGGGTAAGCTAACATTAAAAAAAATGAAAGAAAAGAAATAAAATACTAGCAAAGGAAAAATTAAACAAATATTAAAAGAAAAAAAATATGAATGTAATATTAACAATTACAACTATATATATATAAGTGCATGTATTATAACAATAATGACATTATTGATCATATTACTAGAATATATTAGCACTACTTAATGAATCAATAAAACTTAGTGCAAGTGTGTAATGAAGTAAATAAACTAAACAAGTTAAAGCTTGAATTATAACATAAATGGCTACTTAACTAAACTAAACACATTCATTATAAACCAAATGAATTTTAGTGAGAAAAGCAATTACATAAGCAATGTACAAATGTAAGCAAGACTAAATAATTAAATTAACCCGGTCACTCCAAAGAGATAAAAAATGGAGCTAAAAGGATCGGGGATCCAAACGGAATGCCTGGATTTCTAGTGAATCCTCAAGTCGAGGAATGGTGTCAACAGTCCAATCCTCAAGATCCAAGTCAGGGCTTCAATGTTGGCGTCAGAGGTTTGGCTCTTGGTACTTCGGTAAAGTTTCAGCGTTGGGGCTCAGAATTACTCGGTGCCTCGATAGAGTTTCTCTCTCTAAAATTTTATCATGAAAATGTACTAGAGGATATGAAATTTATAGAATTCCTCAACCAATGAAAGGCTGACACGTTTTGGGACATGTCAGGCCATTTGAAATTGGCGGTCGCCAGGTCCAAAGTTGGAAGTCACCACAAAAAGCAAGCTTCCAAGAAGTTCTTATGGCGGTCGCTACAATTAAGTTGGCGACCCCAGGTTTCAAATGTGGCGGTCGCCACTTTGGCTAGGGTTTTCAAGAGATTCTATTGGCGGTCGTCACAATGAACATGGCGACCCCTGGGTTCCAACATGATGGTTTGATGATGATTTCACTGCTTTGAAGGTTTTGATCATTGGATTCAAATACCGAGCTTGGGTCATTTCCTGAGGATTATTCTGAGGCACCATTCCAATTGCTTTCATCATCGGATTCAACTAAGATTAGGCGTGGTCAAATTAAGGTGTCGACATCACCACGGAAGTGTTTAATGATATTGTGGAAGAGTAAAAAGCTATCGCTACGTTTCATCGGACCGTCTGAGATCCTTGATAGGATTGAAGAGGTGGCCTATCGTCTTGCTTTGCCACCATAGTTGACATCCGTGCATAACATTTTCTATGTATCCATGTTATGTAAGTATGTGTATTTGTTTATTGAGCCTTGTGTGGCCCGGTGATGATAAATATGCTTGGGTCTATAGGCACTGTCCGGCCTTGGTACTTAATTAAATTAATGAATGAAATCAAGTTTGTAAAACCATGTGATGTAATTGATGAATGTGAGACGTTGAGAAATCGTAATAATAGTTGTATGGTGGAAAATAAAATGAAAGGAGAAGTCATGATAACCATGTTGGGGTTGAGATGACTGGATTAAAGGACTAATTATTGCGTGTGTTGATTTTGGTAAGAGAAGAAAACCGATTATTTGAATGAGAATTTACTAGAAAATTGGGTTTGGTTTTGGATACAAACGTGTTGTGCATTCACATGATCATCCTCGCATATCATGCATATATTCATATATAGTCTTTTTTCTACGAGTCTTGACTCATGTTGTTTAACCCATTTTAGGTGAGAATGAAAAGAAGGTAGTCGATTGAGAAGCTTGGTCTTGAAGACCGTTTTTGAGCTTTTGGATAGAATTTCATATATGCAGAAAGATCTTTTGAGAAATGCATATCTTGTAAATGTAATTATTTTGATCCAATGATTTGATATGTTGGGCTAGTTGATAATCGTTTTGTAAAGCCTTAAGGCTACACACATGAATTGTAGGCATGTGAGGCGATCGGGTACTTTTGGTTGGGCTTGTGATGTATTCCATGGGAGATTTACATATGAAATCGTTGGGTTCTCGATATTTGAATATGTTTGAAGATATTTTCATATCATTTCCTTTGCATATTATTATGGTAATTCCTTGAAAATGCTTGTTGGAATGTGTGATTGAAGTTTGGGAAATGGGTATTGGAAAACATGTTTTGAAAAAGGGTTCAGGGTTAGACCACTAGATGGATTGATTGATCGGACTATCGAGTGGTCAATCTCTGTCTCGGTTTCTCAGGTTTGGGAAAAACTACTGTAGCCTATGCAAAATCGATCGATCCATCTCGAGACCGATCGAGCGGTCTACCTGTTGGAGTAATTTTTCACCTTTTTGTTGTCGAATTCTTTTCTTGTGGGCTTTGTTTCTTTTTATCAAATGGTTTAATTAAAGAGTTGCTCATGACATTTTGAGCTTAAAATTCTTTTCTAGTAAAATCGTTTCCTATTCTTGGTTCAACGGGATTAGTTTACGTGCTTTGGGGGTTGAGGGCGTGTCATAAGCTTTAAAGTTATTTTTAATACGATTGAAGTTTAGATCCTAGAAAACAAATAAATTTCTTCAAATTTTATTTGCAACACAAAGACACATGATATGTAATAATAGGATTCTCAAAAATAGGAAAGCAAGATGTATAAATCTGGTCACAAAAAACTAAAATCTATTAGGTCACGTTTGCTTGATTGGATTAATAATAAGGAGACATATATAATTCCACTTGATAAGTAGTCCCATAAGACTAGTAATGCCACGCTCCAAATTTTGGGTCACGCAAAAAGCCCATGAAGAACCACCGAAACTGAAATACAACAAACTCAAAGTTTCTCTCGAAAGTACAAAACATGCATACATTCATAAGAATTACATATTGTAAGGACCCGGCACGTATTTATTTTGTGCTTACAAGTTTTCGTTTAAGTGAGGAGGCAGAATTAATTTTAGACATGAGTGTTATAGAACTCTGTTTATTAACAGTTAATTTACTGGCATGTGAAAGTGTAATTGAGGTATAGGGTGCTAAATGACAGTAATTTGTGGCTAAATGTAGCTTATTGATTTAAAATCTTGGGAATGTGGGATGAAAATTAAGTTGTAAAGGTGTAACATGAGATATAAAATTATGACGTTAAACTAGAATGGAACTGAGTCATGAGGGTTAAAGTTAAAAAGAATAAAGGAGAAACTACAAGAAAAAAACCAAGCAAAACCTAAGCTTACTCTCAAACATTCTAGAAGGATAGAGAATAAGTGAGAGAGAGAGAAACATATATACCCAAGGCCTCATCTCCCTCACCAATTCCCGTTGGCCACTTCCCTCACCCTTTTCTCTCCTTCATCTTTTATTTTTTTGGAGAATAAATCACAAGTTTCACAAACCCTGGCCTCCCTCATCCGAAATTGGAGAGCTAAAAGCTAAAGTGAATGTAAATAAGTAAGAAGCTAAAACTTTGGAGCAAGGAAATAGAAGATTGAGCATTAAGGGAGCTAAACTAATGAGAGCCAAAACCCTAGGGTGGTGATTTTGGTGGATTTCAAAGGGTTAAAGCTTCAAGAGGTCGGATTTAGATTATCTTATATGTTTTAAGTTGATTTGGGTTGATATTTGTGTATATGAGTAAAGAATAAGTTAATTCCATGTGTGATTTGAAGAATAAATAGGGTTGAGTTGGGTTTTTACGAAAATGGGAGTTTTGGGGAAATGATTACCATGTATTTCTTAAAATTGGTTGTATAAAAAGGGCTTCATGACACTAAAATTTCTTGTTTTGAGTTGAAGGTATGGTTGATTACATGAATAAGTTGGATGGATGGGTTTGGGATAGGTGGAGACCTCAAAATTTCATAAAAAGATTAGTTTTCGACAGAAGACCGCCCAAGGGATCGCTTGAGCGGGCTAGAGGGCGGTCATGGGATGGTCTCGGCTTCTTCTGCAGGCCAGACCGCACGATAGACCGCTCGAGCAGTCTATCCCGCGATTTGTTTCACTGATTAAAAAATTATTTTTCAAATCAATGTATCTCTCTCATTCGGACTCCGAATGTGGTCAATTTTATATGCAAATCGAAGCCCCAGAAGTCTTATTTCCAACAAGACTACTCCTACAAGAAAATTTATTTTGTGGAAAAACTTAAGATAAAAATAGTGAGGCTATGTCAAAATTTTAAAACCATTTTCACTCGTTTTTAGCCGAATGTTGTGGAAAAACATATTTTCATTCATATTGGCCTCTTTTATTAAATTCCTAGTCCCTCGGGCTTGTGGCACATCTATGGGTATATCTAGATTGAGTTGGGATGCAAGTATTGGACCTATCTGTTGAGTTTTTTCTTACAATAAGAGCGAATTGATATATATATATATATATATATATATATATAAAACTATATACATGATGGGTGTATACTTGTTTCAAATAATGTGATCTTCTTGCTATCAACATTGTGTTATTGGTACTTGGTGACATTTGAGTAACGATGTAAACTATGAGAAACTATGTGATAAAATTATTAACTTGAATTGAAAACCTATGGTTGAATGTGGAATGCATAATGAGGGGCTGCGGTCATACGGTGAAAGCCCGTGAAGGTTCATCCATAATGAGAAGCTGCGGTCCCGCGGTGAAAGCCCGTGAAGGTTTTTGCATAAAATCATGTGCGTGGGTGAGTATGTGAAAAGGTAATAATTTGGATAAATGTGCATATTTATTCCGGTTACACCAATTATACATGGCAAACCATTCATAATATATGAGTTAGTATTTATCCTACGAGCTTTGGCTCATGTTTATATGTCAAACAAATTTTTAGGTTCCGAAGTGCGGGGTGATGCCAAAGTCATGGGTACTTTTGGAAAAGGGAAAGAACAGGAACTATGATTTTCTTGATTTCTTGGTTTTTTGTTGTATAGAAGATAATAGAAATGATATAATGAAAGTGATTGTTAATGTATGTTACCTCAAACATTTGTGAAAAACTTGGGAATGTAATTTTTGGAACTTTGAGCATTTTGTCAAATCTTATAAATGTTATATCCATTATCTTCTTACGTTTTAAAGTACTTCCTAAGGGTATGATTTTTGTATGACATGTTTGGGTTTGTTCACGGATCTGGATTTGGGTCGTGACACATATGCTTTACAACATATTACATATAAAGATGAAACATATACAAAAAGGTATAAACTACCTATCAAGACAAAACAAAAGCGTCTTGTCAACAGCCACCTTCGGGCACCTCAAGGTCATCCTACAGGACCCCGTTCACCTGAAAAAGGTTTTACAACAAATCCCATAACGTGAGCCGAAATCCAATAGAAACAGACTATAAAACCGTAAAGTGGAATATGTAATCACATAGCATATAGTTAACTCAACCACAGGAGCCAAAAAGGTTTTTCACCCCAAAATCACAAGTTTTCCTTCTTGCTAACACGAGCCTCAAAATGGTTTTACTTCATAAAATTCTACGTTTTCATCCTTAAAACCATGCATATCAACAATGCAGATAATGCTTTCATGATTTTCACGAAACTTCTGTTTTCAAACCACCATTTTGAAAACTATGAACATCCACAAGTCATATCATGTAGAAAATCAAGGAAAGCGCAAAACAAGCTTTTTACCAAAATAAACAAGGTTTAAACATAAAACATGATATACAAAGCATTTCAATCGGTGAAAAGCATATAGCTGCACATAGCGTAACTGACTAACTGTCACTGTCATGTCTCGACACCCGGGTCACGTGAAACACCCACAAGCAAACTCCCAAGGAACCAGAAATTTGATAAAAAGTTCCACAAAGAATGAAAAATAACATTTTCCAAAACATCTGGCCAAAAATGAGAGAAAAACAATTAAGAAATTTTGACATACCATCACTATTTTGATCACAACTTTTTCTACAAAAAGAATTTTATTGTGAGAGAGGTGTCATTGAAAAGAAGACTTTTGGGGCTTCAGATTGAGTACAAGAACGACCCAATTCTGAGTCCGAATGAGGGAGATATGATCACAATAAAATGACCATGCGTAGTTAGTCCACTCGAGCGTACAATGGGTGCTCGAGCGAGCAGGCACTCGAGAAAAACCTAAATTTTCCTCTGTTTTGGTTTCCAATCCCCAAAACTTTCAAACACTCACAAACCACCATCTTAACCTTAAATCAAAGCCTCCAAACACTTTTTCGACACCCTCGAATGTACATAAACCCGAAACTACCACAAAACCTCGAAAGGAACACTCCATACCCAATTCCATCCAACCAAAATCACATCAAAACGCCTTTTAAACCAAAACCTAGTTTTATCGAAACGTAAACCAACTTTTCATGCATTTTTAAACGGTAAAAATACATATAATTGCACGTAATACCCTTTAAAGACAACATAGTGTAGGATCTTACCTCGTTGAGTCATAAACTCGATGCCTCGATCCACGTGCAAAAATGAACTTCGTCGGAATAAAATTTTGTTCGGATGAAAGCATAGCCCACCACGAGGATACTAAGGATCTACTGTTGGATTGTCCAAAATCGATCTTCGAGCCCATCAAAATCTAGAGAGAAGGCAGAAAAAATCAAAACTTAGCATAGAAGTTAACTTTTCCAAAATATCTTCCAAGCCTCTGATATTTATAGAATTTCACGCTAGGCCTCCACCGCTCGAGCGGTCCCTGCCGACATAACACGCTGTCTCAACATGCTTGTTTCCCGCTCGATACCGCTCAAGCGGTCTCCACAGACCCAGCTCTCTGCCACATGCCCGCTCGAGCAGATGGGCTACCGCTCGAGCGGACGTCGCTAGGTGAAAACCCGAGAACAGGACCCAACACTTCTCACATGTATTCGTCCAACATCTCTTAGAACCTCGTTTTCTCCCCCGAACATATCTTTCGTGCACATCCAAGCTCAAAGTACTCACCTGAAACATCACCGAGGTCAAAAGTTAACTCAAACTCCATCAACAATTAAGTCATTTCAAAAAAAAAGAAACGGGTCAGGGTCACACAACTCTCCCCCTCTTCAAGGAATTTTGTCCCTAAAATTTAACACTGAATCTCAAGCCAAACACTGTCCCGCAACCTTCAACAATCTCTGATGCAAACCAGTGATACCACACAACAGTAGAAATCCCCCAACAACTGAAATCCCAAACCTGTCGTCACACAAGGTAAACATGACTTAGAGATTCGTTCTCCATATAAACTACCCACACGTGCAGGTCCCATTGACACCACTGTCATCCATGAGACATCCATAAAACGTCAGATTAAGATCCAACTCACACCGTACACAAACCACTCCAGCGACAAACGCATCACATGAGACCAATCCACCATGGTACTTGATCTCAAACACTCTCTACGCCCGAACATAGAGATTACTACCCCTTCGTTCTTACTGCCACAAACTGGCTCAATCACACCTTACAATGCACACCAAGGACTATCTTAAGTCTAAACATAAGATGTCAAACCCTGACATCGATCACACGAAGCCACATATTACACACAAAAACTTTATTCAAGTTCTGACGATCACTAGATGACCAGCAACTTTGATACCACATCGTTACCCTGCTGATGCAACCATACCCATCCACGAGCAGCAACACAAACGTCCCACTCGAGAGAATATCACTTAACTTACCTGGAATACTAAAGACCGCATTCCCTCTAAAACTCCATCCTTTATCCGATCTTCCATTGCGAACCACAATCCTCACCCTAGAGAAACACTAGATGATACACCATTGTCCTAGACAAGGTTCCACACAATCGAAAACCAATCCGGCATCATAGCCACAAGTCACCTGACCGACGAGTCACTTGACCCAACAGGTCACGCAGACAGAACATCTCATAGGTATCCAATAACCTACATGAACCCAATCATGTCTCTAGTGCAACCGCACATCACTATACATCTCAATGTCTCGCCATCAGATCTCTGATACCAAGGCTATAGATTAACCTCAAATTAGACATGATCACTGTCATCTGACAAAGCAAACATGATCATCGTGATCCGGTAAAGCAAACATACTGACCGCCATCCAACATCAACTTCAACGCAGAACACATACATCAACCCTCTAAGTCCACAATAGTAGAATAATCGAACCCAAGATTTGTCCGTTAAGTAACCAACCAAGACGTGCATCTTACACTTAACAATTTCCTCATATACAAACCTCATCATGGCCCTTCCATTCCCAACCAAACAATCGCGTCGGTTCGAGTAGGCCACGCCAACCAAGGCTTCTCAAACATTGAATCCTTCCTAACTCATACCTTATCATACTCTCAGAATCATCATCCAAGCAGACGATTATGCCAAAACATAACACTTACCACAGTCGATAACCACTCCTCGACCCTAAGAACTCTAAACAGCTCAAAGCCCCAAACAGGACTCGAATCCAGACTTAGAAAAGGCTATCAGAAACCCACCATGTAAATATCACAGCCGCACTGTTCTCACAAAGCTTCCCACTCTGCTAAAAGCTAGAAGTAAAACCATACCCACACAGTCCAGAACAAGTTGCACACAACGATTATCGATCTTTAGTTGATGACAGCAAAAAAAAAACTCTATGTATCAACACAAACTCTCTTGTCAACAAGAACAAGCATAAGCATTCTTGATCTACCAACCTGACCATATTGGGAACACCATCCAAATAGTTTAACCATCATACAAAATGAGCCATACTCAAACTAGGTTACCACGACCTATCGTGTTTACCACACTCATATGTACTCTTTTACGGTCTTCCACTGCAGGATAATACTAACCCCATCATACGATTTCTTATGGTCCCCAACTAAGGGAGCAATCGGATCCCACGTCACACACACGGACGCTTAACATCCAAGAAAGCACATATCTGTGCACCACGAGTCGAACCCACGAAGAATCAAACCCACTATCGCTCGATCACGGCGATACCAGTCCTTGAGTCACAACTCCAAGGGTCACAACACGAATACCAAATCCACAGAGATTTTGGTCTCAGATCACAGCCACATCCAAATATGAACCAATCAAGATCCCAGCATCTGTAACCAACCAAGATGAAACAACTCGCACCAGACAACCGTTTACAAGAAAACTCTCTCTCCACCCAAGGGAAAGAAAGGATCAACAAGGAACTATGACCCAACTTCATCGTACTAAGAGTACTCCTCAACACTTGGCCTCTAAAGAACTTTGTAAACCTTACCTTGAAGCCACATCGACCACAGTCAAACAGCTGCCGTCAACCACGATCACGGTACTCAGACCATTCGTTATGCCAAGCTCTCAACTCTTCGACGTCATTTGCACACATGCGAATACCATTAATCTTCATACCTCATACAACATATCTCATCCCATAGGACTACGAGCTCATCACTAATCGGGCACGGAGACACACGTCAACATTTCCATCGTGCCAAAACCTTACTCCACCAGGTTGTGCTTATTCACCTAACTAGGCAAATCACAGTCACATCACGGCCTTGAGCCCACTGTCTAAACAGCTCACACAGAAGGTGCACAGCACCAAATAAAGAAACCCAATCTTGAGATCCCACAACCATGCAAACACCTTCCGCACTTCCGCTCTCATAGCACACATCGATCACCGGTATTGCAACTCACGATTTCTCACCTATCACCCTAGGCTAGCCAAGCCACATGGTATACTGCTGAACCTTATTACTTCACACTTCGGTCCCATGGGCAGACAACATACCCACCTCTGAACCAAGTGTTAAACACAAATAACCTATATCATACTCAGGATACATTGTCTCAGCACTAAGCCAACCACACTATCGAACCCTTCTACGGTCCTTTCGCACCTCTTGCATCTAGAATGGTTCCCAAACACGATCTCCTAATTGCTAGGATAACGGCCAGACCACGAACCTACATTCTCGTAGGAATCTCACGAGACTGTTACTCGTCGCAGGTTAGAACTGTAATCTGAACCCTTAATCCTTCTAACACAATCGCGACCCATGCTCTTCCTAGCATATCTGCAACTCATATTCATCCCCACATCCTTAAGCTCACTCACTCGTAACTCAATTCTCAAACCTCAATAGGGTATACAACGTCCAAGGTCATCAGACACTACTCTGACTACCAGCAACATTTTTCCAGCAAGGATATTCCCAGAACCACTCACGTTCTGCTATCTCTACATACATCTGGCCAAAGATTACTACGCTCCCATCCACTATGTTCTCGTCTATACCCCGTTTTGAGTACACAACTCATGACATAGCATGGCTCAAGGCGTACCTAATCCATCACATGGCCAAACCATATGCACCAAACCCTAATCGAATGGTATTATCACGATCCACATATCTATCCACCAATCCAATCATAACAACTGATTCCGAAGGTCTGTGACACCCCATCGCCCCTATTGACAACGCCATCCATAACACAACTCAAACCTCTAAATCCTCCACTAGCATTCTCTCAAGAGTAGCCATCTACCAAAGCCCAAGCCATCAACCATGCTTCAACTATACCCGAATAAAACTCTGCTCATGCAAACACTTAACGATTTGCCAACAGAGGCCAACCTCACTCAACTGAACCCAACTCACTCACGAGTTCCACAACATACAAAGCGGTCGACGCTCAACCCACAACCTTATCTCTACAACTGATAGTACGGAGTCACATATCCAAGACCCAAACCATAGTCTCATCGTCTCGAAGGATGTACAGGTTATAAGGTCGATCTATCATGTTACTTCTAACACATACCACATAATCATGCTAACACATAGCCACAACGATTATGCAGACACAACACCGATATCGAGGAGAACCAACAAGAATGGTGTGTCCCTTTGGACAACCCGCTTAGATTCCTTGCTAGAAATTACGTTCGCGAAATGCATTTCTAACTTGGCTCTCAAGTTCGTTAATCCAAACGCCCAAAAGCAAGACTAATCAATCCTAAGGTCCAACCTCCATACTCACATATACACAACAAGCTATCATGCTTATGTTCCAAACATAGGTAACCAAGCACACACACATCTTTTCTCACAAGGTAATGCACCCTCTTTCCACAGCTTTTAGGTATTTGAAAAGCCTATCAACAACCACCGAAACTAAAATACAACAAACCCAAGATTTCTCTCAAAAACATAAAACATGCATACATTCATAAGAATTACATATGCTTTACAACATGTTACATCTAAATATGAAACATATACAAAAAGGTATAAACTACCTATTAAGACAAAACAAAAGTCTCTTGCCAACAGCTAACTCCAGGCACCTCAAGGTCAACCTACAGGACCACGTTCACTTGAAAAAGATTTTACAACAAAATTTCACAACGTGAGCCGAAGCCCAATAGAAAAGACCATAAAGTCGTAAAACAAGATATTCAATCACATAGTATATAGTTGACTCAATCATAGGAGCCAAAAAGATTTTTCATCCCAAAATCACAAGTTTTCCATTAGGCTAACACGAGCCTCAAAATGGTTTTACATCATAAAATCCAACGTTTTCATTCTTAAAGCCATGCATATCAACAATGCAGATAACGTTTTCATGATTTTCACGAAACTTTTATTTTCAAACCACCATTTTGAAAACTATGAACATCCACAAGTCATATCATGTAGAAAACCAAGGAAAGAGCAAAACATGCTTTTAACCCAAACAAATAAGGTTTAAACATAAAACATGTTATACAAAGCATTTCCACTAGTGAAAAGCATATAGCTGCGCGTAGCGTAACTGGCCAACAGTCACTGTCATGTCTCGACACCCGAGTCACGTGAAACACCCACAAAAAAACTCTCAAATAACAAAAAATTTGATAAAAAGTTCCACAAAGAATGAAAAATTACCTTTTTCCAAAACATTCGGCCAAAAACGAACGAAAAACGGTTAAAATTTTTTGACATACTCTCACTATTTCGATCCTAACTTTTTTTACAAAATAAATTTTATTGTGATAGAAGTGTCATTGGAAAGAAGACTTTCGGGACTTCAATTTGAGTATAAGAACGATCTAATTCTGGGTCCAGATGAGGGAAATATGACCACAATAAAATAGCCCTGCGTAGCAAGTTCGCTCGAGCGGACAATGGGCGCTTGAGCGATCAGGCACCAGAGAAAAACTCAAATTTTCCCCTGTTTTGGTTTCCAAGCCCCAAAACTTTTAAACACTCACAAACCACCATCTTAACCTTAAATCAAAGCCTCCAAACACCTTTTCGACACCCTCAATTGTGCCAAAATTTGAAACTACCGCAAAACCTCGAAAGAAATACTCCAAACCCGATTCTATCCAATTAAAATCACATTAAAACGCCTTTTAAACCAAAACCCAATTTTATAAAAATGTAAACCAACTTTTCATGCATTTTTAAATAGTAAAAATACATATAATTGCACGTAGCACCTTTTAAAGACAACATAGTCTAGGATCCTACCATGTTGAGTCAGAAACTCGACATCTCGATCCACGTGCAAAAACAAACTTCGTCGAAATAAAATTTCGTCCGAATGAAAGCGTAGCCCACCACGAGTATACTAAGGATCTGTTGTTGGATCGTCGAAAATCGATCCCCAGGCCCATCAAAATCTAGAGAGAAGGCAAAGAAAACTAAAACTTAGCTTAGAAGTTAACTTTTCCAAAATATCTTCCAAGCCTCTGATATTTATAGAATTTCGCGCCAGGCCTCCACCGCTCAAGCGCTCGGGGCATCGTTTGAGCGGTCCCTGCCGACATAACACGCTGTCTCAACCCGCTCGTTCCCCGCTCGATATCGCTCGAGCAGTCTCCACCGACCTAACTCTCTGTCACATGCCCGCTCGAGCGGCCGTTGCTAGGTGAAAACTCGAGAACAAGACCCAACACTTCTCACATGTATTCGTCCAACATCCCTTAGAACCTCATTTTCTCTCCCGAACATATCTTTCGTGCACATTCAAGCTCAAAGTACTCATCCGAAACATCACCGATGTCAAAAGTTAACTCCAACTCCATCAACACTTAAATCATTTCAAAAAAAGAAATAGGTCAGGGTCTCATTAGTAATGAATGAATTATTAATACCATATTCTCTTAAGTATTGTATATTTCACATTTTGTAGTATTAGTTGTCCAACTGATGCATAATTCTTCTACTATTTGTTGAATTTAAACAAGAGAAATATAATTTTACAGAATATATAATCAAATTCCATGTCTAATCCAGTTAATTAAACATGCCCTTAAGGCTTCGTATGGCAACTTGGCTTTAAGTCAAGCTTTTAGTTTAAAGTTGTTTTAAGCTAAATAAAAAAATTTATTTGGTGAACTGTAGGGATAACTTTAAGTTAAAAATCATAAGCCAAAATTTTTTAGCTTAAAGTTACTTTAAACAAAAAGAAAAAAAGGTAAAGAGGCAAAAAGATTAAAAAAAAAGAAAATAAAAGAAAATAAAGCTTTAAATCAGAAAGGGTTTGTTAAAATTTTTTAAAATTTATTTTTACATAATCTTTATTGAATATAGATCTTGTTTGATAGATTTCAATGAGTAGATTTTTCATATATAATTTTTATAAAAATAAATGTGTAAAATAAAAGTGATGATATTTTTTTAAAATATATAAAATTATATTATGTAGAAAGCAAAAAGGCTAAAAGGCTAAAAATTAATAAACAAATAGGCAAAAAGTTGAGGTTAAAAACGAGATTTACATGACTTTTTAACTTTCAACAAAAAGATTAAAAAAATATATATAATTGTTAGCCTATGGGCATTTTAATAGATTTTGATATTTTTATTAATTCACACTATATGTCAAATGAGTCGACACCTTATACCATTTGTGCTAACACATCGAGCTAAATGGACTGAAACTAAGTGTTCTTGAACATAATGTTTTGTGTCGACACCAATTGGCTTTTGGTTCGACACCTACAAGCAAAGCTTGCTTAACAAACTCAAGTGTGTCGACACCATTGAAGATTAGGGTTGACACCTTAATAGCTTTGTTTGAGACGTTTAAGGAACTCAAGTGTGTCGACACCAAAGTGACTTGTGTCGACACCTTCAGTATTGGACCGGAATTCATAATAAGTCGACACCAATACAAATGAGTCGACACCTCAACACCTTGATGGGATAGATTTTGGGTCACCAACATACACATGAATCGACACTAAGGGATCCTCCGGGTTTCAAGCTCCGGGTTCTAAGTGTCGACACCAAAGACTACATGAGTCAACACCTAGATACCATATGGGAAATTCAAAATGTTTTGACACCAAAAAGAAATGAGTCAAGTCATCTCCTGGATAATGACCAAAAAGTGTCGACACCACAAAGAAACTGAGTCAACACAAAGGCATCCTCAGGAAATAAGCAGTTTGGGTCGACACCAAAGTGAAGACGTGTCAACACCAGAATTCCAGTAGCCAAGTTGGACTTCCTGGGTCAACACCAAAATGAAGAAGGGTTGACACCATTTTTTGAGTAGCCAAGTCTGACTAAAAGGGTCAACACCAAATTGAAGATGTGTTGACACCATTTTTTCAATAGCTAAAGTCTCTCATTTGAGTCGACACCAACGAAGACATGAGTTGACACCATGAGCAGACCATAAAGCCTTGAGTCGACACCAACTCTGATTTGAGTCGACATCAATGTCCCAGCTAAAAAGCTGAAGAAATGAAAGGGACAACACCAAAAGTTCCATGAATCGACACCACTGTGTGGGTGAGAAAATGTAGAAATAAGGTCGATACCAACGAAGCACTAAGTCGACACGTTTTCTTAAGAAACAAGGCCACGACCATATTGTATCGACACCAAAGGAATTTATGTCGACACCTGCGACGGAATTCAAAAAGTGCGTTGGTTCGAACGGTAACATTTTCAGAGCATTTATTGCCTCCACCAACCACCCAACGATCATTTGCTATAGTGGAGTATATAAGGAGTTAATTTTTGGAGTTTCTAACTTTTTGATACTATTCTATTGATTGCATTGAAAGCTCAAATTCTTCATGGATACATTTACTGCTACATTTACTCCTTCAGCGCAGACATTCTCACTTTCTTGTATATTTATTATCAAATCTTTGTAAGAGAGTGTTTTTGAATTATTACTCAATCAGTTTTATTGTAAAAAAGGGTGAGTCACTCTTGTGATCTTTTAAGAGAGTGAACTAACTTCTTAAAGAAGAGCTTAAGAGAGTTTAGAAAAATAAGAAATTGTTTGTAGAAATCTCTTTAAGCTGTAAAGGCTTTTGAATGCGCCTGTAAAGTATTCGGTTATAGTGTAAATTCTCAAAGGGAGTCTTGGGGAGTGGCCGTAAGCTTGAAATAAGCCAAACCACAATTAATCCTGGTGTCTAGTTCCACTTTTTCTCTCTTACTTCTATAATTTCACTGTTAATTATATCTCTGTTATATTTGTCTGTGTGAAATTAGAAGATTTTAGAAAAGATTTTTAAAATTGTTATTACTATTTTTAAAACTTAATTCACCCCCTCTTGGGTTGTCTAGGACTAACAATTGGTATCAGAGCTTGAACTCTTGTTTAGTGGCTTAATAATCAAAGAGGATCCATGACAATCAGTATTAGACCAGTTCAACCAGAAGGCCAGTCTACTAATAGACCACTCTTGTTCAATGGAATAAACTATAATTATTGAAAAGCCACGATAAGGATTTACATCCAGGCTATTGACTATGACCTTTGAAGGGTCATCATAAATGGACCTAAAAGGCCTAACAAAGTGGTAGAAGGGGCAACTGTCCCTAAGTCTAAAAATGAATGAACTAAGGCTTATGTAAAAGAGATACAAAAAAAATGCTACGACCATGAACCTATTGTATTGCTCTCTTGAATCTAATGAGTTCAATAGAATCTTCACCTGTGACACTGCCAAAGAGATATGTGAGAAACTTGAGGTTACCCATAAGGGAACTAACCAAGTTAGAGAATCTAAAATAAGCATGCTTCTTTATAATTACGAATTGTTCAAGATAAACTATTTTTAAAATGTTTACTAGATTCACTGACATTATAAATAGACTAAAATCTCTGAATAAGGTGTATACTAATACATAAATGGTGAGAAATATTCAAGTTCTATGCCAAAAAGTTGGGAAGTTAAGATAACAGTTATTCAAGAGACAAAAATCCTCACCACTCTTCGCTTGGAAGAGCTTGTTGGTGTTAGGGTTAGTATACTAAAAATCATATTTTTAGTATTTAATTTTATTTTTTAATAAAATTAATTTTTTATTTTATGAGAATCTTTA
>JAOTRH010066289.1:0-50907 GCA_034768845.1 Heliamphora exappendiculata | reverse complement strand
ATATAATTTGTAATTTTCTAATTAAAGTTTTTTATTTGTATGACAATTTAGGTGTTTAATTAAATGTAAAACTACTAGGTGGATTAAAATTATAGTAGTTGGATAACCCTAGAATTCCTAATTAATTTGAGTTTTTACACTTCAATAATAAGAGATTTTAAAGATGATCAAAAGTTCCTTTTGAGTTTTAAAATTTTTGATATTGTTCGTGTTCAATTTAGAAGACGTTTTAAGTTTATCGACGAAAAATTCTGCCGGTGTGAAAGTATTGATGATTCAATACTTGTGAAATTCTGAGTATTCGCTGTTGCGGTGATTAAACGGGAAACGGTGTACGTAAATTCGGCAAGTAAGCTTAAGACGCTTGGATTGAGAATTCGGTCAAAATCTGTTAGTTGTGTCTTATAATTATTCGATTAATAGTACTTGATTACTTGGACTTGAATTAATTCCGTAATTTTTTACTCAAATTGAGTTTTTCACATAAAAAATCTCGTGTGTTAAGTTTGTGTAATTGTTTATTTTTTTCTCATATTTCACGACATAGATTGATTAAAAATTCTTAAAATAATATTTTTTAATTAATTTGATTAAAAATTAAATAGAAAATATTTTTTCCCTAGAGATAGGATAACTCTTTCCTCATTTTTCCTAGAGATTGGATAACTCTTTCCTCCAAGTCTTCATCACGTGACCCATGAAAATGACTTAGACAATGACTCTCAATTTGTCCCATAGTTAAGCATGCTTCAAAAATAGAAATAAAGTTGTGTTGTTTGTCAATGAGCATATTTGGAAGTTTTAAGGGTCTTTGTTTCCTCCAAGAAAGGTGACCAAGTTCAATTAATCATGCCAAGGTGGCTTAATAACATCATTTTAGTTTTTTTATTTTTATCGTGAAGGTTGCAAATTTAAATCTCATGACGAGCAGTTAAGAGTGATTCTTATTTTTATTTTCTTTTTAAATTAAAATAATATAAATTCTTTACGTGACAAAAAAAAAATTCAATTAATCATCATTCATGAGTCTCCTAACACTAATATAACAATCTTGTAGACTCAAATTTTTTTTATATACTTCTTTTTATGTCAATTTTGTAATCAATTATCAAATATTATTTAGTACAAAATTTTATAAACAAACTCGGAATACACTCAATGAATTACAAACCATACTTGCCTTGTGTCTCATTTAAGTTGAAACATGAGACCCAAGCCGCGAATGGGATAAATTTTTAAATATTTGTGCTTATTTATTTGGTTATGTTTTAGATTTTTTTATCTTTTGGGAAAATTGTTTTATTTTCTAGATTGTCTCGATAAGAGAAATAAAAAAATAAAAAAATATTGTTAAAAAATAAAATTTTTTTACTAAAAATAAAAAAAAATAACATAAAATTTAACTTATTAGTTTAATTTTCTTCTTTTCTAATTTTTTAATATTTTGGTCAATTTGATTTTTTAAATTTATTTTTTTTGATCATTTTGATAAGAGAAGTCAAAAAAGCATTAACTAAATGACAAAAAAGTCACTAAAAATAAAAATAGATAAATAAACTATTATTCCAAACGGGGACTCGGGAAATTAATAGGCTTGTATTCTCTCAAGTCCTATTTAATTGACCAATTAATAAAAAAATCATAATAAAATTTTTTAAAAAGCAAACAAAACGAAAACAAATCCCTAAACAGCCAAAAAAAAGTTTTTTATTTTTTGGTCTTTTGTTTAGAAAATTAATTAATTTTTAGAGGTATGTAGAGAAATTGGAAATTTTAAGAAAAAATTATACCAAAATGTAAAAAGGTAAAAAAAAAAAACATCAAAATAACCTTAAGAAAAGCTAAACCAAAGGCACCTTAAATAAGTTTTCGTTTGGCTATCGATTTTAAGTTGGATTTAAGCTAACATTTTAGTTTTTGGCTTAAAGCTCAAGAAGTCAAAAAGTTTCGTTTTTCAACTCTCAACTTTTAGTTTATAAGCTTTTAAGCTTTTTAATTTTTTTCATAATAATTTTTAATTTTATTTTTTTACGTATAAAATTATACAAATTTCATCCAAACAATCATACTCAAGTTCATTTAGGTTGAAGAATAATTATGAAATTTCATATTGAGCTTATTTGACTTTTTTGGTGATTTAAAAATCACTTTTTTTTCTTTTAATAAAATAAATTTTTTAATTTTTTAATTTAAAATAACTTAAAACTACAAAACCAATTTAAAGACAAGTTGCCAACCAACTCTTGAATGCCGAAGATTCAAAAACCACGTGATGAATTGGATGGTCACGGTCTTGTCATTTTACCAATCTATATCGAATTCTTCTGTCCAAACTTGTTTCCTTTTTTCTTTCTCTATTACTTAAAAAATTAAGGATTTTCAATAGAAAACGGAAGAGTTGCGATAACCCATCCCTTACGTGTGATTTGTGTTTTGTCTTATTTTTTTAGTGTATTTTTTTTTCTTTTTTATTACCCGTTTTTTACTACTTTGTTATTTTATGGTATCTTTTTCAAGTATGAATAGATTGACATAAGTAGACTGACACTAATAATACTAAAGTTGAAGTTAGGTGATTATTCCAAACTTTAGTAAATATTTTTGTGAGAGTTGAGTGGAGACTATAATGTTATTTTTGTTGATTTTGAAAGAAAGTGGTCTCCATGCGAGTCATGATGATTAATTTTTTATCTTTTGTTTTGAAATCGTTTTTATCGCGTTTTCATAATAACTCTCTGCGTAGAGGTTCATGATCCTTCCTACGTAAAAGTTTGGTTTTTCCCGGTGTAGGGTTTTGTTCCTCTTCGTTTTTAAACTTATCTCTCTTCTTTCGAAGAGTCTATTAATTTATACTTGATACATTTTCTTATTTAGTTTATTCTTAAATTTGCAATTCATTTAAATCTCTTGACATTTTATACGACAGTAATTCATCTATTCTTGAGAGTGTTTTGCATTGTTAAAACTAATAATTTATAAATTATAATTTATAATAAAAATTGTGTGTGTTTGATAATATGCTAGTTTGTAACTGAAATATAAGAAAAAATAATTTTAACTTACAGTAGAAGTTATGAGTATTTAAAAAAATTATAATTTATTACTAAAATTAATAGTAAAAAGTTAAAAATTTGCTCAATAAGTTTATTCCAAACACCCCGATGTCGGTCTGCTAATTGCTGTGAGAATTGTTGTTGCAAAATAATTGATGTTTGGCCCGCCGGTTTAGACCGGTACTACATGTTAGAATTTATTTGATTATTCCTTCCTTTATAAGACAGTAATAAGACTTGATTTGAGATAACTGAGTTATTAATTTGTTTTATTTTATTTATTTTTATTTTAGTATCTTTCAGTATTTTATTAAAAAAATTATTTTTTAAATTTCTCTCGTCAAGACAAACTAAAAAATATTTAAAAATTTGAGTAAAAGACAAAAAAAAAAGTTTAGAAGAAAAAAAAAATTAAGTCATATTTTTTGGGTATTTTTTTTATTGAACTTTTTTCAAGTTTTGGTGAAAAATATTTTCACTCTTCAGAATAATTGCTTATTTGCTTACTTGATTTTGATTATTTTTATTTTCAATGAATTTTTTTATTATTTAGTCAAACTATTATATTTTTTAACTCCTCTAATCAAGACGAATAGGAAAAATAAAAATATTTGATCAAAATATAAACAAATTTTAAAAAAACAAAAATAAGTCAAAATAAGACAATAAACCAAATATTGTGTTGATTATTTTTGTATTTAGTGCATTTTTTTTATATTTTGATAAAAAAAATATCTTTTAGATTCATCTTATCGAGAAGATTCGAAAAAATAAAAAAATTAGTCAATAGATGAAAAAAAATTTAAAAAGACAAAAATAAACAAAATTTTCAACATTTAGTCCAAAGAGGGCCAATTTATTTTTTCATTTTTTTTTATTTAGATGAATGAAAAAATAATTAAAAATTTAATAAAAAATAAAATAAATAAATAAAAAAGAGTAAAATGCTCGTATTTTAACACAAACTAAACCTAATTTCATTAAATTTTAGTCCGTACCCAGAAACTACATCCGAAAATTTATTCAGAATGGGAATGCATCAATTTTCTTCTTCCATTATTTGATTGATCCAGTTAGGCCTCGTCTGGAAACCTGCTTTTAAGCCGGTTTAAAGTTAGGTTTTTATTTTTTTACTTAAAGTTTAAAAAGTTAAAAAAATTTCATTTTACAATTTAAAGGCTTTTAGCCTTTTTGCTTTATACATAATTTTTTTATATTATTTAAAAATATTATAACTTTTATCATATATATTTGTTTTTTTTATAAAAAATATATATTTAAAATTTTCTCGCAAAATTCTATCAAACAAGGTTCATATGAATATAAATTATCTAAAAATAAATCTTAAAAAATCATAATAATTTTAAGCAAATGTTTTTGTCATTTGGCTTAAAGTCACTTTATGCGTTTAGCTTAAAGTCATTCCACTTTCTCTCAAATGAACTTTTAGCTTTTTAGGCTTAAAAGTGATTTTAAACAAAAAGGTCAATTTAAAATTAAGTTACCAAGCAAAGCCTTATTATGGATTTATTATATAATTAAAATCGTTAACTTGAATAGTACTTTCAAGAAACAGTAACAACTCGTTTGTTAGGGGGATTAGGATTGAGATTGAATCAAAAAAAAAATGTGGAATCCTTTTTCAAAGAGTTTGTCTTCTTGAATTAGGAAAAAGATAGAATAAACAATTTATATTTGGAGTGTATCATATGTTAATTTATGAATTTTGTGAATTAAGTTGTTAATGTGGGTCCGAACAAATATAATTGTTGAAAAAATATAACAACACAAAATATATTCAGTGGTCCAAAAAATACATGTTTATTAACTTTTAACGATTACAATAAACTGAATTTAAAAAAGACGAAACTGCAAAAAATAACATGAACAAAATATGCAAACCGACTCCTACAAATGTAGTTTTTTCTTAAGAATAATCTACTGCCTACCAAGGGTGTTATAGGTTTCTTCACCGGCGTCACTCTCCCAAGATAAAACGGTTGACCCGAACGTTAGAACACCTCCAAAGATCGATTATTCGAATGCACATTGTCTGTTTTTTTCTATCTCACAACTTGCAATTGCAATCTGGTCTCTCTCTCTTTCTCCTCTTCTTGTATTCTATTTTTCATACTTACCTCTGTACATATGCAGAATACTAAATGAGTTCTTATATAGAACTTCTCTCATGGAAGATTACAAAAGGAATGAATAGAAAAATTAATTACCAATAAATGGTATTGAATTTGGAATTCAATTGCCACTTGAATGACCAATTGAATTGCCAATTGAATTTAAAAATTAATTTTAGCTAAAATAATGGCTAAACATTAGAAAATAGCCAATTGAATTTATTATTTTTAACAATAATATTATAAATTATGTGATTTTTGCATATGAGTTTTTATGGTTAAATTTATAAAAGTTGTATAACTGTTGAATTATGATTCTATATGGTATGTTAGCTATGAATTAGTATTGTTTTTACTTATGAATCTTATGAGAATGTTATGAAATGCATATACACTCTAAACATGGGTTATGCACCTTGGCCCCGACCCCTCAAACTATCAATCTTGTGTTTGTTGCACGCAATTATATTTTGGGTAATTTGATAAATTTTAGATTATTAATATTGAATTCACGGTATTAATAATATCACCACTTCTATTAGTATTAGCATTAAGTTTCGATTTTTTTTATTATTTAATTTTTAGTACAATAATTGAAAATCTTATCTTATTCTTTATTATTTTATTCTCACTAAAACATAAGGGGCATGAATATGAACAATTTTGGAATGTACTTGCTTTTTTGCACGAGAATATACAAAAATGCTTAAAGTCATAACGGCGCATGAAAATGAACGCTTTTTTAAATATATTTGTTTGTTCGCATGAAAATAAATAAAAATACATAATATTATCGTAGTACACAAAAATGAACGATTTTTAAAGTATATTTTCTTTTCTGCACAAAAGTAAAATTCACATAATATGTAATTTTATTCACAATTCTCTAATTTTATTAAATAAAAAATTTACAGTATTACTCATCTCTCTCGTATACTATCTAATTTAAGTTACCAAACAAATCATAAATAGGTTATTAGTACATTATCATTCTAAGTATTATATATCACATATTTTTTGTACTATTAATTATTCCATGGACAATAACCATTGACACATTCAATAGTTTAGCTTAGAGGGGCGCTTATACAGTCACGTTGGATGTTAACAATAGTTACTTTGCCATCTTTCTTGTCGTATTTCAAATCATATTTTTTTAACCGTTGCTGGTTGCTGGTCGCTGGTCGCTGATCACTTTTTATTTTATTTTATTTTATTTTTTTAAAAAATAGTTAATTAGTGAGCGTTTGAGTTCAATTTATTTAATTATGCAAATGAGCTAAATTAAATTAAAATATTTTTAAAAAACATAATTCATGATTTTTTAAATGTTATTTTAATAGACTAGATTGCAAGTTATGATTTAGAAAATTAAAATAACCTAATAACAACATAGTTTAGGAGAGACACTAAATATAATTACCTAATGATGTACGTAAAATATTTTTTACTTTTTTTATAAATAACAGTGTAATTATCAAAAAATTGATGCAATATGTGCCTTATTACATATGGCAACAAATATTACTTATACCATAAATGTAGACACAACCTGTTTAGAATAATTTTGCTTATTTCCTTATTTAATATTATATATTTTGTTTTTAGAGAATTTTTTTAATATTTAGCTAAACAATTATGCTTTTAGACTTTTCACATTGAGATAAATCAAAAAAATAAAAAATATTGATCAAAATATAAAATAATATTCAAAAAAGACAAAAATAAACTAAAATAAGCCAATAAACTAAATTTTATGTTGTTTATTTTTGTTTTTAGTGAATTTTTTTTTTATCTTTTGATTAAAGTTTTTCACTTTTTAAACTCATCTTATCGAGACAATTTGAAAAAATAAAAAAATTAGTTAAAAATTAAAAAAAAATTCAAAAAAATAAAAATAAATAAAACCGTAACATTTAGCCTAAACAGAGCCAGTGAATGAACTCACCTTAATTCCATTGTAACTTTTAGGCGCGTTTGGTAACGTTTATCATTTTTTATTTATTTTTATAAAAATAAAAAATAAAAATATATTTTACAAATAAATATTTAAAATGTGGTGGTCAAAGATAGCAACTAAAAGTACCGTAGCTAATGATATTAACAAATGATGGTGATGGTGGTGGGAGGGGTAGCTATATATGGTGGATGAATATAATGGTCAAATGCTGTTGTCAGAAGTGGTGGTCAAATGTGTGATTGAAAGTTGTGGCCGAAAAAGGTGGTCGGATGTGGTAAACAAAAATGATGGTAGAAGGTGGTATAGAAAAAAATATAATTAAATTTTGTTTATAAAACACATGAAAACATATTTTTTTATGTTTATAATAATTTAATAAATTTTGAAAACTGTCAGCATTTTTTTGAAAACATATACTCTTATATTTCTTTAATATGAATTCTTAATTAATATTACTTAATAATTATCAAAAATATTTTTATTTACAGTTTATAGAAAATTTAAAAATAAAAACATAAAATAGTAAATATAAATATTACCAAACGGGCCTGAGGGTGTAAATTATTTATGTAAAATATTAAATTAATATGTTAAGTATCAAGATAAATTAAATTTATCTTTAATAAATTAACTGTAAATAAATGACAACGTTCATCTTTTAAGACAAATGTCATTTGGTATAATACTTAACCATATCTAATTAATTTAATTATTTGTATAAATAATATATATATATATAATAAAAATTATAAATTAAATAATTTTGATCATCAGGTTTACTGTCGGAATTAAACCGACCCAGTCCTTAATGTTCTAATTTATAATTATAAGTGTATATACATAGGAAAGAATATTTATTCAATATTTTTAGAGTAAATTACACTTACCATCAATGAGGTTTAAACTTATTATAGGAATCTCCCATGTGGTCTTTAAAATTACACTAATTTCTCATTAAATTTAATTTTAACATCAATTGTACCAAAATATTAAATTTTCGAATAAATATTTATGATCCAATTCGTTCATTACGTAGAACTCGTCAAGTTGGTTTAGCATGTAAAAATTTAGATTCATCCGATATCTATAACAAAGTGATTGAATAATTTTTATTTATTTATTTATTAGGAGATCTCATCCAATCACTTAGTTACAGATATCGGATGAATCTAAATTTTTGTATGTTAAACAAACTCGACGAGTTTTACGTAATGAACGGATTGGATTATAAAAATTTATTCAAAAATTTAACAATTGGGTGCAATTGATATTAAAATTAAAATTCAAAAAAATTAGTGTAATTTCAGAGACCACTTGAAAATTTCCTATAATAAACTTAAATATCAAGTGAGATAAGTGTAATTTACTCATATTTTTAAGTAAGCTTAATTAGATAGTGTTTGTTTAATGAAATAATTTTGTGTAGGAATGAAAAATAATAATTTCTTGATATCGATCCACAATAAAATTCTCATTTAATTAAATAGGATAATAGTGATATATTCCATCATTTTGAACAGACCAAACATTAAGATGGATATTAATGTTCTAACTTTATAATTAGAAGTGCACTTAATTGAGCCCATCACTTTTTATTAGTGTTTTAGTTAATGTGTAAATATATGTTAGGTATTTGGATTTTGGTTATTTTAGGGAATTCGACTTATGACTCAATCTGTTCTAGAGGTATCACAATTTAAAATAAAATTTTTTTGTGAGACTTAATTCATAGAACGGAAGTGAAGACTATTAGGCCCGAACTAAATTGCTTATGGACAAGTTTCTCGGGGGTTCAGTGGCAACGCCCCTACGAAATCTTTTTGATTTGTTTTTGGTTTCTGAGCAAATTGTGTGTCTTTATTTTTATTATTTATGTTAAGGATTTTTAACTCTGGTAATTTGTATATTGTCTCTTCTTATAGTGAAAATTGTCGCAACTTTGTAAATGTAACTTTAATTTTCGATGAACCACGTAAATTGTGTATTCTACGTGTGAGTGCATTTTTTCTTATTTGTTATTTTTATTTTCTACCATAATAAATAAAGTCATTTCAAGATATTTTGCATTTGTAACATAAGTGCCTAATAATTAAGCATATTATAATTTGGTACTACAATTTCAATTCAAATTCAACTTGAAAAAGACGCAAATCAAATCATTATTTTATTTATTTATTTTTGGTGTATTGGAGGTCATAGACTTGGGGCAGGGCATGTTGGGTTCGAACCCCAATTGGCTAAAGAGCCCATTAAGTACCATACTACTCGAGTTATGGGCTTTCACAACAAATCAATTCTTTAATGTACACAAAAATAAGTTATAAATTAATTACAAAAGCTTAAATATTTCAATTACTTACATGCATACTGCACTCATTTATTAGTACGCCACACATGCATTTGAAGAGGAATTTTAACTAAAGTCCCGTTTTATGATTCTTTTTAGAAATAAGTTCTAGTTTTAGATCAACTTATTGATAGGTTTTTTTTTGAATTTTTATTCCGAGAATGTTCTTACATTCAATTTGTTCACGCCTCTCAAGCATTCAAGCTCATGGTTTGTTCAACGGTTCTGTCAAATCAGGGATACGATTCGTGCCAACCTACGCATACCGATCTTGTTGCTCCGAATGGGTCAGAAACCAAATCATGTAGATCTTCATCAATCAGGGCCTTCGAGAAATCAGAGCCCACATGAGGAGACTGGATCGTCGGATACGAATTCCGTTCAGGATTTAGATTTGCAGAGCAAACATCTACAACAACGACGAAAATCACATAGGGTTTCATGCTCCACTGAATCGAAAGGTGAAAATAAAAGTCGTACCAACATGAACCATTATCACTAATGAGGTTAGGGTTTTGATTTATTGTTAGGGTTTTGCTTCATTGTTGGAAAATAGATTGATAATGATTGAAAAACCCTATTCGAATCCCTTAATGAAATCATGGGGTTTTTGTTTTTGTTTTTATTTTCGATTCTAATATCTTGTTGCTGATTTTCTTCAATGAAAAGTTTTTTTTTTTTTTTTTGCAATCTACTACAACGTCAGGTTCTAGATGAGATTGATTTATTTATAGAAAATGATACAGTATGTACAATTATAACTTACAGAAAATTAAATAATAATATCATGTGTTCAAGAAATAAAGTATCGTTCTCTTCATATGAAACTATGTAATGATACAGCTGAAAACAATAACATGATTGGAAAATCATTACTTTTGCGGCATTAATTAGTAGAATTATACAAGCATATCAAAGAAAGTGATTGTTGTATTATATTATGTGGGGTGTATCATTTTATGTTGTATGTATCATTTTCTGTAAGTTTTCTCATGTTTCATGATATTTTTGTTGGTTGTTTCACTTTTTGTTGAATGTCTCATTTTGCATGTCATTCTTTGTTGCGTGTATCATTTGTATCATTTTATGTTGTCGGTATTATTTTCTGCAAGATTTCTTATTTTTCATATTATTTTTGTTGGTTGTTTTATTTTCTGTGTTGAATCATGAATGAAAAAGAAAAAAAAAACAAAACTTAAAAATACATTAAATTGCAAAATAATGAATTAAAATACAGAATATACCTGAACATGTCGTTTAAACATACCTAGAAAAATAATTTCTGTGCCGAAATGATGCAGAATTGCAATTGCAGAAGATAAGATTCCGGTGAAAACCACAGGAACAGTACAATTGAAAAACGCAGGACCAGGAGCATGTAGTACACACCCGAAATTGAGGACAAATGCAATTGCAAGAGATAAGATTCCTTTCCGAAGAAAACGGAAACAAACCTTCCAAACAGCAACCATGATCGTACCAGTTTGGTAACTATTTCCAAATGGAATTCTGAAACTCAAAAAAATCTCCTTTTAACATATAACCTTATTTAGAATTAATAAAGGGTATATTAATCTATTTTTTATTTAAAATTTCAAAAAATAACTTATTAGAACACAATAGTTTTAGTAAGGACTAAACCCAAATAATATTCCTAAAATGGGACTTATCCACAATTTTTGCTTTGAATACTTGAGATTATTCTTCTATAATTAATTATTCTCATTTTTCTGTTTTCATAAACTCTTCTCCTTGCAAAATCTATTAACTCCCACCATTAAAAACCCCCCTGCCATCTAAAAAACAAGACAACCAAAGACAAAAATAAACGGCAAATGAGAATTTATTACAAGAACCAAAATAATGAAAATGAAGCATTCAAGAAGTGATCGATCTTGATTCACCTAGAATGGCACCCTCATTGAGCTACTCAATCCTCCAACCACGATAACCGATTATTTATTTCGAAAATTATATATATATATATATTTTAATATATTAAAAATTATTAAATATGTTTTTAAATATTTACATCTCAAAACTCACATGTTTTTAATGCATTAGAACAAAGATACATGTAATTTTTTAAAAATTATATATTAAGTACTTAACACCGTGTGGGATACTCTTGATAAATAAAAATATTAAATGGAATACTCATTTTTCTATCAAATCTAACTAATAGGAATGGGTTACCATTATTCAACTCAAAGTATTTTTTATTACATAATTAAATAAAAATACGTTGACAATATCGCATGGTGCAAGGCGATATCACATAGACTAGAGAATAATTAGCAGTAATTTTTACCTCAAAAATATTGGACCTTTTCGAGCTAAATTATAGGAATTTTGCTTGTTTTTGTCTTTTTGAATATTTTTTATTTTTTAACTAATTTTTTTAATTTTTCGAATCATTTTGATGAGATTAACTAAAAAAAAAATATTTGATAGAAAAAAAAATATTCACTAAAGATGAAAATAAGCAATATTAAATTGACTTATTGGCTAATTTTGGTTTATTTTTGTTATTATTATTATTTTTTAATATTTTGATTAAATTTTTTTTTTAGCTCTCAGCGAGAAAAGTCAAAAAATATAATAATTCTAGAAAATGATAAAAAAATTTATTAAAGACAAAAATAAACTAAACAAAATGAGTAAATAAATAATTATTTTAAAATTTTTATTTCAAATTCAAAATGAAAAAATTAAATTTAACTTCTGTGTTGTTTGGATGTGAGTCATTAATTTTGAACATGGGGCAGATTTATGGGTAAGTTTTCACCTCCCTCCCTCTACTTCTACTGCTCGTACCATTCCTCATCGAGTGTCTCCTCTTCAGAGCCACCGCCGGCGAACACCCCTCCTCGGAGCTGTACCCCATTTTCTGGAGCGATTCCCGAACCCTCTCCGCCGGAAAATTGAGAACGGCGGCGGAGCCCCGCGCTGCAAAAGCCGCCTGATCGTAAGCCAAAGCCGCCGCCTCCGCGCTGTCGAACGTTCCCAGCCACACCCTCACGCCGTTCCTGGTGGAATCCCTTATCTCCGCCGCGAACTTCCCCCACGGTCGCCGTCGGACCCCTCTGAAGGACTTCTCCGCCGTTGATTCGCCGCCGGATTTTGAACCGACCTCCGATTCCGTCCTCCGGTGGGAGGAAATGGCTTCGGATGTTTCTTGGGCGGCTTCGGAGAGGACGCCGAAGAGAAGCATCTCCTCCGAGTCGTTTTCGTTGAAAGGGAGGGATGTGTTGGAGCTGAGTCCATTCAAGTAAAAAGATTCCGGCGATCCAAACGGAGATTCCGGCGAGAAATCGGGGTATGGGGAGTGGAATTCTGAGGAATCCATTGCAATTAGGTGGAGTTTTTTTTTTTTTTTTGATTAGAGTGATATATTGATCCTGAAATTAATACAGAGGTGAGCTTATAAGTGTGTGAAGTGTTTATTTAGGAATTAAATATATAAAAATAGAGTATCGATTTGGTGTGACGAAGTTATGTGAATTTTTTAAATATTAAAAATGTTTTTAAGTTTTTTAATAGTAAAACATTTTTATATGACTTTATTCATTAATATTTTTTTATTATTTAATTTAAAAGTTATAATTACTCATAATTTCAAAATTAAATACACGCTTGCATATGTATGTATGTATTTACTGCTAATTATGCTTAACGAGTTGTACTCGTTAGTGTGTGGAGTTAATTAATGAAAAATCTTAAATACACACTTTTTTATTTAGTATATTGGTCATATGTATTGAACACCTCTATTAGATTAATTAAGTAATAAATAATCTGTTTACATATGAACTAACAATACAGAATATAAAACATAAATAGATAATAAACTGAATGAATAGAAATTAAATTACTGCAGAAAAATTAATTAGACCGAAAATAAACTGTTTCATAAAGCAAGAAAGAAAAACCTGCAACAGAAATATAAATTCGCTGGAAATGGAAACAGTAATACTGAAACAAAATAAAAATCAGAAATACCGAATTCAAAGAATGTAGAATGTAATGGTGGATTGAGACTCGTATTTAACACGATTTTCTTATGACAAAAACGCATTCGTTTCGGTGCTTCGAATTGGCAGCGTATGTCTCTCAGGATACAACGATCGGCGAGCAACTGAAGCAGCACAGCAATCTGTCACTCCAGCGAACCGAAACTAAGTTCGAACTATCTCTTTTGAACTCGGGAATGCAGATGATGAAGAACAACAGAATTACAGAAGAAGAGAGAATGATTTTAGTGTTAAAATTGGGCAGCACACAGCCTTTAAATAGGCTCCATAAGGTGATTGTTCAGTCAAAACGAACAGGCATGGAATCGGTTCAGCCTGGCGGTTGGACCGCCCAACAGGCGCGAATCTGTTACGAACCGACTCAACAGTTCGAACTCCAACGGCTCTTAATCGAACCCTCTAACGGAAATGGTAACGGTAACTTTAAATTTAAATAATTAATATGTAAATTCAAAAATTTTCAGTAAAAAGATAAGGGTTGATCCGACTCGGCCCGCAACTCGCAACCCGCAACCCACAGACCACAGACCCGGGCCCAAGCCCGGCCGGCCGATCGGTCGAACGGGCGAGTGGTTCAATGAACCAAGTTTAACTTTGTCCATAACTCTTCTCCCAACAAAAGTTGGGATGACTCAAAGGGCCAACCCTTTATCTCTAACATAGACTTTATAAGCCACTCAATAAAGTTTTTCCCAACCAATATAGGATTGAAACCCCTTTTATAGTTGTTTGAAAACCCAACATTTTCATTTCCAAGCAATATGTGATAGGTTCTTGTTACCATTATTTTGCCAATTTTTATGGTACACTTTTGGAGTCAATTTCTCATTCACTCGTTAACGGTTTTGAACGCTATAAAAATCATGATAAACTACTCATGGAGATGAAAATATTAGGATTTGAAATTATCAAAAAAGATTAATCCAATTCAAAATTATTTAGTTCCAAAATTAGCTAAAATTATATTTAAAAAATTTTTAAATTCACTTATTTTCCAACAACTTATACGTGATGTAGTAAGACTTATACTTGTGGGTGTGCCAAACTAAATAATACGTGTACTTAGAAATTCCCTTTTGTTAACTTCTAGGATAATTTTTTCTTAATTTCTTGGATAGTTTTTTCTTACACTTTTACATTCTTGATTAGTGAAATATTTTATATATTTATCTTTTTTTATAAAGAGACTAAATTATAGAAAAAGGTTTCGCCAAAAAATAAAAATACTCCTAATTTTTTTATTGTAATAGTATAGATATATACCAAGAAGAGGGTGAGAAAGAATTTAAATATTACCAGTATAGATTTAAAACACAATTAATTATAAGTTATTAGTTTTTATTGATACAAATATATCTTATTTTAAAAATAAAAACAATATGTGTTCTTATTGATAAAATTAGTAATTTGTGATTGATTTCCTAATTGGAATATGGTCTTGTTTGGGGTAAATGCGACAAATTTTGCTTATTTTTATCTTTTTTGCACTATTTCATCTTTTAACTAGATTTTTTTACATTTTCAAATCATCTCGATGAGATAAATTCAAAAAGTAAATTTTTTTGATCAAAATATAAAAAAAGTCCACTAAAGATAAAATTAAACAATATGAAATTTGGTTTATTGGCATATTTTGACTTATTTTTGTCTTTTTTGAATTTGTTTTATATTTTCATAAAAAGATTTTATTTTTCTGGCTCGTTTCGATGAGAAAAGTCAAAAAATATAATAATTTAATTAAATAATAAAAAAATCATTAAAAAATAAATAAAATTAAATAAACAAATAAGTAATTATTCCAAACATGGCTTATGTGTACTTAAAATTTTTTCATTTCAATGTGAAGAAATGAGATAAGGAAAATGCTTCCCAGTTTGGTTGCAGTTTTTATTTTTAATTTTTTAACTTTTTTTGAAAATAGATAAAACATATTTATTAGCAATTTTTAGAAAATTGTTTTTTAAAAATTGAGTCAAAAAAGGACCTAACAATTGAAAATTTTAAAAACGATTTAAAAGTATCTTTGTTTTTCTTTTTTGCAGGACTTGGTACACTGATAAATAACTCACAACTTTGACAATCAAATGTTCAATATATGAAATTCTTTTTCAAAACTCTTTTTCAAAATATTTTTTGAATATGATTTTTAGAAAAATACAACCAAACGAGGCTAATTGGCAACTAGTTTTTTTTTCTTTGTTTAATGTTTTTAGTCAAAAAAATTATATTGAATTTGAAGTAAATTATTTGATAAATTAACTTTTATACTAACTTTTTAAAATTGGTTGATCCCGTAAAAAGTTTAACTTTTTTTTTGTTTAAATTAAATAGTATTCTTTTTCTATATAATTGATAATAACGATTATATATAATTATTATTAATAGTAAATAAGTTATTTAATTAAGATATTATTAATTTTTAAAATAAGGTTTGCATGGAGTACTCTAAATTTTAATAATTAAATTCTTTTTTGATTTTTTTGCTTTTTATCAAGCAGATATATATATAATTTGAGTTGTCAATTAAACTCAATTATGATGTGTGCATTCATTTTGCTTCACCCATAAATGTAAATGTTTTGAACTATGAAAGAGGTCTAACTTAAAAAAGAAAAAGAAAAAAAAAAGAGTTGTGTTATATGCATAAATATCTTAAGAGTAATTAAATACATATGTGAAACAAACATGTGAAACAAAGAATATTAGTAAATTTTATTGTTCGTTATATTTAAAGAGTGAATTTTATCTCTATTCACTTATTTTTAGATGCAAATAGATAAATTTATATATGATTTTATTATAAGTGAACACTAGAGATAAATTTTATTGTTCAATGTATTCGAAGAGTGAAATTTATATCTGTTCGATTATTTTTTGAATGCAAATAGATAAATTTATTTATGATTTTATTATGAATAAAATTTATCTTTATTCACTTATTTTTTAGTACAAACAGATAAATTTATCTTTGATTTAATATAGGTAAATACTGGAAAAAAAACTTCCATTCCCGCTGTATTCAAATAATAAAATCTATTTTTATTCACTTATTTTTTTATACAAACAAATAATTGTCTTTGATTTTATCATAAGAAAACACTCAAAAGAAATTTCATTGTTCATTGTATAAACAAGAAAAAAAAAGGTCAAATATTTTAAACTCTGACAAACAATGTTTGAGATATGCCTATAAAACATCCAAAATAATGGATTTTATTTTTGAGTCATGGGCACCTTACACCTATGGCTAAAGCTGCTATCTAACAAAGGCTCTATTCATATGGGGCAGCAAACCAATTCAATGGTATTTTACTCCAGGTAGTAGGTACTTTCCTTAACCAAATCAAGTAAAACATAACTCAAATCATACTTGTTGTTTAATATAGAAACAATCACATAGAGTATCAAAGTCGGTCACCCGATGTTACCAAAGTTGAAGATCAAAGTTAGTCGAAAAAATATTGAAATTAGTGGTCAAAAGTTATCGAAATTGATCACCTAAAAATTGTTAAAATTAGTGATCGAAAGTCGTCAGAGTTGATTGTTGGAGGACCAAAAATAGTTGTTAGAGTTTGCTTAGTGGTCGTAAAAAATGGTCACTGGAACTTGTCAGTAATTGTTGGAGATAGAAATAGAGATAGAAGTAAAGAAATAATGTGTTGAAATGAAAGAATATATATTTAAAGTAGTAGGAGCATGTTGGTTTAATTTGACATAATAAATTTAAAAATCAAATTTTATTTATTTAATTTAATATTATATAAAATATTAATTATGTACCTTATACTAAAAAGTGGTTATAAAATCCTTATAATATATTATTGGTTTTGTATATTTTTTGAACCACACGAAAGGGATAAATGGCCAACTCGGTCAAATAGAGCCTGGCGGCCAGGTCAGACAAGATATTTTTGCTTATTTATTTATTTATTTATTTATTTATTTTTTTTTGTGTGGCCGAGGTTATCTTGGACTTGTCCACTTGGCGTACAAGTGGCTCATGTTGATTTTCACCCAAAGGTCCCAAATCATTAGCACAATCCCACCTGGCAACTGAGGCCTGGAATTGGCGCTCTCTCTCTCTCTCTCTCTCTCTCTATATATATATATATATATATATATTAGTTATTGTCCGTAACACTAAATTATTTAATATTTAAGATGTTCAATTAAAATATAATTTTGTTAGTTTGTTAATTAATAAAAATGTATAAAAAAAATAAAAAATAATAAAAAAAAAATTAAATTAATTTTTTATTAAATTAATAAAAAAATAATATTAATAAATATTTTTCTACTTAAAAAAAAAAGTCAAAATTAACTCATTTTAAGTACTGAATTTTAACACAAATATATAACATCAAATTATTTTATTTTATATTTTATAAATATATTGCATTTTTTTTGAATTTACGGAATTAATTTTTCACAACCTATTTTTTAATTAGTTTCTTGCTGTGTCTCTCTCACAATGAGAAACGTGCTTATGAAAAAAATTGTTGTAAATAGGTTTGAGGGAGTGAGATCTAATGGGAAGGGACGACGAGGCATAGAGGGAGCTTTGAGTTCTTTGAGTGAAAAATAATTTTAGCCCTTGATTACAATGAAAGAAGCACAACCATTGGATTAAAAAGATATATGTCAAATCAATTTTTGTTATCTTGTATAATAGATACGTACGTGGGTTTAAAGTCATTTTAAATAAAATAATAAAAAATTCTTTTGGTTTTGGTAAATTGTAAGAATTGATATTTTAAAATCCAAAAGTACTAAGAAAAAAAAAATTTAAAGTGATTTTAAGTCCAAAGACTTTTAAGTTAGAAAAAATTATATTTTTTTAAAAATTTCTTTTACATAATTTTATAATTAATATAAATCTTATTTGATAGATTTTAACGATTAGTCATCGATTATTGTTAGACAATTGCTATTTGTTATATATTTTTTTTAAGAGTCGCTATTTGGTGAGTGTTTGATTTCAATTTATTCGGTTTTATAAATAAACTAAATGAATTGAGATTTTTTTTTTCAAAAAACAAAAACAAAAACGATGATCTTAATGAACAAAAATGGTATTTTCATGAACTATATTGCTAAGTTTTTTATTTAAGAATTAAAATAATTAGGTCTTAACATAATTAAGAGAAACACTACATATAATTATCTAATGATACACAAAATATTTTTTACTTTTTATAATTAATAGTTTAATTATTAAAAAAATGAGAGGCGTGTTACATCTAACATATGTTAAAAAATATTACTCATTCGATTTATATAAGCATAATGAACAAAAAATAATTAAGAGGCAGACTAAGTCTCTATTTAGCCTAATTTCTTTAAAGATTTTTTATATAAAAATTTATTAAAAAATTTATTTATTTTTCCTTCCGCCGTAATTAATTGGTTATCTTTTTATATTTTTTTATATTTATTTTTTTATAAAAAAAGTCAAAAGGCCAATAATCTTAAACAAAGTTAAGCCAAACACAAAGAGTTAAAAAAAGCGAGTTAATGAAAGAAGTGTGCATGCAATATGAGACAAAAATTGAGAAAAGTAGTAGGTTGGTTTTTCAACTTTAATTTTAAATTAAAATAATTTTAATTTTTAAATATACATATATAAGTTTAATTACAAAACGTAAACGACACGCACCCAAATAAAATCATGTGTTTGGTAGCTTTCTTCCATATGTGTTTGGTAGCTTTCTTTCATTAATAATTAGTTTCTTTTTTGTGGTCAAAAAAATTAATTAGATTAAAAGTAAATTATTTAGTAAATTAATTTTTAAGTTAATTTTTTTGTAAATTAATTTATTGAACAAAAAGTTAGCTATTTAATTCATATTCAAATTTGATAGGATTGTACTTTTATATAGTGGGCTTTTAACATTTTAGTCCTAAAAAATATTTAAATATGCAGTTAATTTTCTAGCTAAAAACTTAATTTGTACAAATTACTCCTCAAAATTAAATTAAGTATAACAATAATTCTCCTAATCTAACATCCGTTAATGTTCCCATCAAGTTTATTTACATATGTTAAAAATGTGATCTATTTTAGAAAATTTTTAACATTTTACCCTTGTAAGATTCAAAAAATATAATTATCTCTTTAAAAAATTAATTAAAGTAGGTTGCCACTTAACTTTTATTCAATTATAGCAATACTCTACCTTAAATTAACTTTCATCGATCGACATTTTCATTAAATTTCTAACACATGCTAATCAGATGATTTTTTAAAGAAAAAATAGTAAAATTGGCATCATTACTTATTTTTTATTTTTTGCCACCAAAATTCAAATATTATGATGTTAATTTTATTAATTTTTTTCTAAAAATATAATGTGATTGACATGCGTGAGAAATTTAACAAAAATATAGATAAAAGTTAGCTTATGGGTGACATTATTATAATTGAATAAAAGTTGGGTGACAATGTAGTGCAATTAATCGTTTAAGAGAATAATTACATTTTTTGAATCTTATAGGAGTAGAATGCCAAAAACCTTCTTAAAATAGATCATATTTTTAGCATATGTAGAAAAACTTGACGAAAACATTAATCGAAGTTAAATTGGGGGTTTATTTCTACACTTAAATTAATTTAAAGGGCAATTTGTACAAATTAACTTTTTAAGAAGTTAACTGCATATTTAAATATCTTTTATGAGATAAACTGTTAAAAGCCCTTATACGGTTGAATATAACAATTATAAATTCTTACCATTAGTCCTGTTTGGATATCTGTAAAGCTTGCTTTGAAGAGATTTATTTATTTTTAAATGTTAAGCGTTTGGGACAATTTTTTAGGGTATGTTTTGGCTTTTTGTTAATTTATTTAATATGTTCTTATTTTTTTATTTTAAATTATAGTGTTTGGAATCTTGCATGTTTTTTTTTATTGTTAAGAGTAGAATTGACTTTTTAATTGAGAGTATTATTATCAGTTTGTTCAAAAAAAAAATGCGTTTGGAATGTGTGTAGATTTTTTTTTCTTAAAAATGACTTTTTGGAGAAACCAAATAGTATATCTTAGTAGTTAACTTTTTTTTTATAAAAAATAAACTTTTAAATAGCACAAATAAAGTCTTAGTAGTAAATAAGTTATCAAGAAGAAATATATTATTATTTAAAATAATTTGAGAGTTTGAACAAAGTATACTAAGAATTAATATTTTAGTTTAATTTTTTATAAATTTATTTTTTGTTCAAATGACTTATATTAATTTTTTAACTTTTTAGCTATAAAAAAATCAATTATGTCATGAGTTTGCTAAACTATTATATCTTTACTTATTTTAATTTGTTTCATTTTTATGAGTAATTTTTTTTCAACGTATATTTAAATTATTATAATTTTTGACTCATTTCATTTAGACGAGTCAAAAAAAGTAATTTTTTTATTAAAATATAAAAATATTTAGAAAATATACAAATAAGCTAAAATAAGCCAATAAACTAAATTTTATATAGTTTTATTTTCACAATAAAATTTTTTATTTTTTTGATCAAATTTCTTTCTTTTCTAGTTCATTTCGTTAAGACGATTCAAAAAAATAAAAAAGAATTATTCATAAGATGAAAAACGTTTAAAAGTAAACAAAAAAATTACAAAAATTAGCCCAACCAGGGTCATGTATTTTTTCTTGGCATCCAAACAAGGAATCAACATTCAAAATTCCCTGAATCTCTGCTCTTAAAATTCTCTGTAGACTTGTCAGCCATGCATGCCCAATTCATAAGAAAAATTATTAAATATTTTCAGAGTGTCATATAGGCAATGCCATGTGATCGCTTCATTGTATTTTTTCTTGGCATCCAAACAAGGAATCAACATTCAAAATTTCCTAAATCTTTGCTCTTAAAATTCTCTGTAGACTTGTCAGCCATGCATGCCCAATTTATAGAAAAAATTATTAAATATTTTCAAAGTGTCATATAGGCAATGCCACGTGATGGCTTCCTTGTATTTTTTTTTGGCATCCAAACAAGGAATCAACATTCAAAATTCCCTTAATTCCTGCTATTAAACTGTAGAAAATTACTCTTAATAAATAAATAATAGCAAATTACACAAAAAGCTCTACTAAAATCATTTCAAAAAACTTGAAAATCATATGTTGACTTTACTATCAGAGGGCTTTTCGACCACGCCTGCCAAGTAATCTCACCGTCATTGCTTGTGCAGAAGCAACTCCACTGTGGAGCTTGAGGACCTTGGCTTAGTTCCTTTCCTTTTCTCCAACAACATCGTACACTCCCATTGGTTTGTCCAATAGTAAACACTCTTGCGGACTCATCCCACTCGCGGACTTTATCCCCCGCACAGGTTGATTTCATGAAAAGTTACCTTCTAATTTTTATTCAAATTGTACTTCTTAATAATAATAATAATAATAATATTTAATAATAATAATAATAATAATAATTGACATTAGTATGCTATTAAACAAAGATATTATTGTACTTGAGTTTGAATAGAATATTCTAAAAATTAATGTTTTTGTTTGACTTTTTAGTTTTTTATCAAACGAATTATAGCCATGTTTATGCTAAATTTCAAGAATTTTGATTATTTTTGTCTTTTTGAAGTCTTTTTTTTTAATTTTTAACTAGTTTTTTTTGTTCTTTTTAATAGTCTCGAAAAGATTAACCGAAAAAATATAAAAACTTGATAAAAAATAAAAAAAGAAGAAGGATGATTTGGCCCTAAGTTCTATTTGTATGACTTTCTTAGAGTTAAAAACCACTCCATTTAGACCCAGCAAAACCCATTCAACACTTCCATTCTCAATTTGCCTCACGTTTCTCATTTGCAACGAGGTGCAACTGAGAGAAGAAATGAAAACCTAATTTACGTATACATAAAAGTAATTAATCAAAAAATTAGAAATCTTATTTATGTGTGTATATATATACACACATACATATATATCGCATTGTAATTTACAAAGAGGATAAAATAGTCCATAATAATAATTGTATTTATAATTACGGCGTAGTAAAATGGTCAACTTGTCATCAGGACTTATTTATAAAAGAAATAGAAAAAATCGGACCCCATACTACTTATTTGAAAAAAATTCACTAAAAATAAAAATAAAAAACATAAAATAAAATAAAAATTATTAAAAATAAAAAAAGTAAAATAAAATAAGCAATAAATGCAATTATCTCAAATGAAGCATTTGTTAGCTTTTTGGCATTTGTAGCCAAAAAGAAAATAAACCAAAAAGTAAATAACCTAAAACTGTTGGAATAAAAATATTCAATTGTTTTATTTTTTTAAAAAAATATAAAATTCAAGATATTAAAAATAATAAAATATTAAAATAATATAAATAGAAAAAATATGACTTGTAAGATTGAGAAACGTAAACTCACTGTCCAAAAAATGATATTATTTTCTTACGTGAAGATTTATACACTGTATCAATATTAAGATACAATAAAAATGCTCACAATTCTTCTTTGTTTAGTATTCACGTTCACTTTTAAAAGATATAAATGAGTCACAAATCTAATTACCTACAAAATAAAATAAAATAATAAAAAAAGTAATTCGATCTTTTAAAAACCCTCCTTTTCTACCTCTCCATTCATACTTTTTAAAGTTTTTCACCTCTGGATATAAAAGGTTAGTAAGCTTTTATATAAAATCTTACAAATCACCATTAAAATGATTAAAGGTGTGCACGGGTTAGATTGGGGTGGGTAGAGAAGTTTTTTTTCAATCGACCCATTTTTATCATGTGATTATTTTTTTAATCAATCGCCAACTTATTGATCATCAAAACCAAATGGTTGAATGATATTTTTTGATAGTTTTAACCAGTAGTTTATGCAATTTAGTGGGTTAAAAAGCTGTAAAAAATTTTAATTATTTTTTTTAAAATTATTTCTAAAAAATTAAAAATCTATTGCAATTTTTTTTCTAAAAAAATCATATTTAAGACGTCAAGCAAAAGATTAACGAAAAATAATAGTAGTAATTTGATAGTAATAATAATATAATTAAATATCTCTAGTAATAATATTTACGTTTACTTATTGACAAATATTCACAATATATAAATTAGTAATATAAATTATAAATGTTTTAATTTGTTTATTGTAAATATGTATATGAGATTGTAATTCGTTGTATCTAAAAACATGATAACTAGTATATACTATAGACGAATTGAATTGAGTTGACAATGAGTTGAAGAAATATGACATGCAGCTAACTCATCTTCTTTATTTTTTTCACTTATTTCACCAAACTACTCTATTCATTCACATAAACTGTCCGAGTTGAATTGGATTAAGTTGGCAGGTTAAAATGGATTAGCGAATTATTTGTACATTCTTAAAAATGATATATCACTTTGGTCAAGACGAATTTAAAAGAATAAAAATATAAGTAAAATGCCAATTTTTTGTCTCAAAATTGAGGTACGCCCAAACGTAAGCATGAGAGGTTTGCTGTTTTTTTTTTAAAATTATTTTTTATTGGCTAGGTTTGCTGTTTTGGTCAGGTCAAGGCACAAAACAAATAATTTAATTAATAAAAAGGAAATTGATTATTTGATTCTTTTTAGAAAAATAATCTATTCCAATCAGACACACTTTAATGTTGTTTGGAAAAAAAGTTACACAAAATTAATAATAATTCTCTTTCTATATACATTCACTCCCCTTATTGTTCACTACCCATATTGACACAAAACAAACAATTTTACTCACTTGATCTCAATTTTGTGCTTGTTAGAATTTTTGTTTTTCAGAGTTTTAAGTTAAATAAATAAGAAATTCATTTAAGTATCTATTATTTTAATTTGCTAATGACAAAAAAAGTTGACCTTTTTAAACTTCAAGAAGAAAAAAGCACTAAAATGTGATTAAGATACTTACCAAACGAGACCTTAGTTATTTGGATGGGATAATGTACGTGAGAGGGTGGAGGCCAAATTGGGTTTTGTAATTTTTGGTTGTGTTGCTTTCACAGTGAACAAGGTTTGATTGTGAAAAGAGGATAGGTGCGGTGGCTACAAATGCTAGGATGAGTATAATGTGATGTGTCTATTTATCTGTCTCTTAACTCAAAATAGAGTAAATTTGAAAATCCCTTTTTAACTTTTGTGATGTCGATGCCATTTTTATCATTTTATGTTATGCCTAAATTTTAGTTAACAATTTTGCATCTAAACCCTAATTAAACCCTGAATTTTTATTTTCAAAATAAAAAATCAAAATCAAAACCAATTACACAGCATTTAAATGAGTTCAATATTATCGCAATTCAACTACCTTCCATTGAGATTGATTTTGAGGATGAGATTCGTGCTTTTGATTATTTTGGCTTCACTGCTAAAAAGTTGAGAGGCGATGGGAATAGCAATTAGCAACCCTGTCGAGAAGAATAAACTTAAGTATAATGATGTTTGGGATCTGATTCTAAGTGAGGAGATTCGCTAGAGAAATGCATGTGAAATGCTTGCTTTTGGTTATAATTCTTGTTATGCGTTAAATGTCGAAATGAGGGGTAGAGATTTGATAGAAATCATAATTGGGGTAGATCAAAGTCTAGAAAAGGCATAAACAAATCTAGATCTGGGTAGTAACTTAAATGTTAGAATTGCGGCAAAATTGATCGCATTAAAAAGAACTGCAGGGAATTAAAGATGAAGACTGGTAATGATTCTGTCAATGCTGTAATGGAAGATATACATGATGCTTTACTTCTCTCAGTTAACAGTCTCATTGACTCTTAGGAGTTGGACTCAAAAGCCTCTCTCCATACTACAGCACACCGAGAAATCATTGAGAACTATGAGGGGGTGATTTTAGGAAGGTGTACTTGACTGATGGAGAAGCTCTAGATATTATGGGTACGAGGGATATCCGCATTAGATTACCTAATGGGTCCGTATGGTGGATACACAAAGTCCGTATAAAAGATAAACAGAATGCTTTATTTCTCCCAGTTAACATTTGTTGGTGGTACATGGAAGATCACAAAAAGGAGTTATGGTAGTGGCTAGTGGAATAAAATCATGCAGTTTGTATGTAACTTCAAGTACAAGGGATATGGTGGCAGATGCTAATGGTGGGATAGATGCAAACCTATGGCACCAAAATTAAATTGGGTCACATGAGTGAAAAGAGGATGAAAGTACTTATGTCCAAAGGTAAATTACCAGAACATAAGTCTATAGAGTTTGACATGCGTGAAGGCTGTATATTTAGGAAGTAGAAAATGATCAATTTCTTCAAAGTTGGCGGAACATCAAAGAAAATTAAATCTGATATCTTTGAAACCTTTAAAAAAGTGAAAAGTTATGGTCAAAACTGAAACAAGATTAAAGTTGAAGTTTTTGAGATCAGATAATGAAGGAGAATACATAGACGAGGGGTTCAGAGAATTTTGTGCTACAAATGGGATTCAGCAGTGGAAGATTATTTCAGGGACACCACATTAGAATGGTGTGGTTGAGCGCTGTGAATGTTTTCGAGGCGGGGGAACGGTGCATGGAATATCTATTATTTTTAGAAAAATATCTTTTTTCTTTTTAAAACAAGAAAATTCAAGATATTCGAGAAAATGTAACCAGAGAAAAAGGGGGATCGGGAGCTAAGATACGAAAAAGAAAAATATTAGACACTATTTTCGTCCAACTGTAAGGTTGGCCTCTACTTTGTCAATTTTGATTCTTGTTGTAAACTTCTTAATGGTAACATATACATAACGGGAGATTAAAGAGAGTTCAAACAAAAGCAAGCAACGAAACAAAAATCTCACTATGATTCTCAAGGTCATGCGATTTTGTTATTATTTCTATATATGCCACATGTATAGTTTGAGCAAAGCAAAGTGAAAAGCATGCGAGTGAGCAATAAAATAAACAAATAAAGACCTAAGGGACATGCAACGAAGTTTTAGTTTCTAACATGGTATAAGCAGGCTATATAGAACAAAACAGAAAAGAGACTTAAACACTATATTTAAGCTACTACAAGAAATTGGTGCTTTAAAGACAAAATAAATCCGTCTCCAAAAGCGGTACTTTCGTTGCTAAAACCAATGGAGACGAAAACATTTCGTCACTCATTTCATCGCCATAGTCTCATCGCAAATTCCAATTCGCGATGAAATTATTATTTTATCGTCCAATAAAAAACATAGCGACGAACATATTCGTTGCGTATTTAGGAAGAAACTTGTCGCAAATGTACAGAATTCGTTGTTAAAAATTATCATAATTTTGAATAGAAATTTATGGCGGCAAATAAGTTCGTTGTAAATGATAGTATTAATGACAAATAATTTTCATCGTTGGACCACTATTATTGTTTCGAATCAGAAATTTAAAGCAATGAAATAATTCATCGTGTAATGTAATAATAGCGACGAAAGATCGTTGTCGCAAAATTTTGACGCTGAATTTTTTTCATCAGAGAAGGTTATAATTTGCGACAAAAAAATAATTTTTGTTGCAAAAAAGTTATATTTGGCAACGAAATACACCATCGCAAATACTACAAATTGTAATTAAAAAATATTTTTTGAGACAAAAATATGCTATTAATTTTGTCGCTAAAAACTTTCATTTGTGGTCAATTTCGTCGTGAAAAGTATTTTTAAAATTTTTTTGTACCTGTTTAACCATTTCACCTGTATAATATAAAATATTTTTAAATTTGTATATTCATAAAACTACATGTTTAATTAATAATATATCTAAATTAACCATTCAACAATATTTAGAAATGTAAATATAAATAATCCAATTTGACTAGTATATAATAAAAAATAAAATAAGTCTAACAAAACCAATTAAAGTACGTCAGCATACAACCAACTGAAAATAAATACAAATTCATATTAATATCCGATAAAATAAAATAAAAGCTACCAAATCTCAAAACCAATATATGTTTTGTCTGAAATAATCCCCATAAACTCAATGCATATCCAATTTCTAAATCCATATCAATGTCGGATAAAATAAAACAAAAGTTACCAAATCTCAAAACTAATATATTTTGTCCATAATGATTCCCACCAACTTAATGCATATCCAATCTACAAATACAATAAAAGAATCAAGTCAAATTCTCACAAATCATATTTATAAAATTAAATATTTTAATTTCGTAATTAAATATAAGTAAGAGAAAGATTTGCATCACAAAGAAAAATTGGATGTCCATGTTCAATATTTATTTGTTGGTTTGTTGTATTAATAGAATTACACTGCAATATGTAGTTCATTGCACATTTCTCTATCTTTATATCCTAGTGTTTACGGAGGTGTTAGCGCTCGCGCCTGAACCTTTTCGTGCATTTACTGTGAGTTAACAACTTTGTTATTATTTCATTTATGTTAGAAAGTTATAACATGTTTAATAGTGACTTACAAAAATAATTATTATGCAAATTTAGGTATATAAAACAACTATCTAAGAAGAGTCTCCACTAGTAGATGAATAATCTCCACTCCCAAAATGACCATTCAATCGTTGGCCCTTCAAAAATTCCATGATACTCGATGTCATCTCTTAATGTCGCTTGTTCGCTTGTTGAACGTCTACTATCTGCGTCTCAAGATGCTTCATATACTCATTGTTCTCGGTAGATATAGTAGTGTTCCTATGAAAGGAGGAAGGTCTCAAGCCAAGTCCTTTCACGTAGCTCTACCTTGGCTTGAGCGCCTTTCTTGACAGCTCTTCTGGGCTCAATGGTATAGCACCAAGTTGAGAGCAATGTTCTGCCTGAATTTGTATCATTTTCTCTTATAAATTACAAAAAGAAATTACATTGGGAATGCATAATATGTGCAATTTAGTAAACTTAGATAATGTATAAGATGTTTACATAATTATTCTAGGACTCTGGTGAAATCCATTCCTGAGTGCTTTGATTGAAGTGGGTTAACTTGTATATCTACAGTAAGTCAAGTAATTGACCGCCATTGGATTGTACCTGAGACATTAATTATTCTATCTTAAATAAAAAGCTTAATTGGCATTTTTATTAATGTCTTCAATATAAATAATTTAAGAAGATGCACGGCACTTTCAACCCTGACTGGTTAAAAAAATGCGACGAAACAAAATGGAAAAACATTTTCATAGAAAAACATTAGAAAATTGAGAGCAATTTTTGCTAAACAAACCAAACAAAGCACATGGACGGGATGAGAGAAATTTCTTACCAATGCTTGCAGATGTAGTCTAATTGGCTTGGGCCTCAACATCTACCTCAGTAGGTGATATGGGTCGAGTGCATATATCAACAGATGATGAAACCTCCCCATTATAAAGTTGACGGCGACCTGGTGGCATATTTGTGACCTATTTTAACATAAACAAGATAGTCATCATAATAATATATGCATATATGAATACAATGATAGAAACAAAACATAAATTATTCTATATTTGTCATGTTAAGCGTACATGTATATATTATATACCTCGTGCTCAAAAGAATTAGAGGACTCATCATCACTATGGTCCTCACTATTTGGCTACCTATAATCATCGTCATTCATGTCAACTCTAATACGCTTGCCTTTCTCATTTGTATGTTTTGGCTGAACTAAACCCAACACTGATGCGGCTATATTCTTCAACCGTAGAGAATTTAATTTATCATTATTCTCCTTGATTCTTCTAATTCTTTCCTTCTCATATGCATTTAGATCACCAGGTTTGAGTCATTGTCTTCCACCTTTGCGCATTTTCACAACTATATTGCATAAATTAACACAAAACATTAATTTAATTAAGTCATAAAAGATGTATACCATTTATTTTACAACCATAGAGCATTAATTATCAAAGAGATGCAAACTTTTAATTTCATAAATTCTGAACATTCCTTCACATACAGAACATTTAAAACATAACATATTATCGTAATTTATATCGTCATCTATCTCAACATCAGGTATCTCATGATGTTCTCCATCTTCTTCGCAATCACTATTATCACCTTCAACATTTGTCGACGACTCAATTACTATTGTAGCATGGACTTCAACACCATCCCTATGATATTGTATATTATCTCCAATTTCAATCGAAACAACATTGGTAATGTTTTCTTATTGAAATGCATCAATATTTTCGGGTGAATCTAGTGGTTCTCCATCAGCTGTCTCTAGTTGTTCATGTTTTCAAAAGAGTTAAACTCATCAGCGGCCAACCCAAGCCTCACATTACGGGACTCTAGGGCAAAATTAGCTTGTTGCAAATCGAATTCCTTCCACTCCTCACTATCCGTTGGATGTCTTAATGTTTCGTCTTCAACGTGTTTATCCTTGTGCCATCTCATATCATTAGCTATTTTCCTTGATATGTTTAATCTTCTCAACCTCGGTGTCAATGGGAAGTAATGCAAGACCTTCTGGGTAATTTTCTTTCCCCTGCCACGATTTATTTTGTATCTGGATCTCTTACACTTTGGACACTTATCAAGGTTTGCATTTTTCTTCCAAAAGAGTGCACAATCATTTATACATGGATCAATAAGCTCATATGACATCCCCAAATCATGTAGTATCCTCTTAGTGTTATAACAAGACTTTGGCACCAAATTATCTTCCAACAAAAAGTTTCTTAAAAACTTAAGCAGCATATCAACTGACTTATTACTCCAATAGTTGGTAACCTTCAAATTTAAAATCTCAGTAACAAACTTTAATAGAGTATAGTCGGTGCAACCTGGGTTTACCTCACGTTTGGCATCATTCAACAATTTATCAAAGTTTTGGACTTCGTCCCGCTGGGTAGTATCGGTCGATTCCCTCTAGTTTTGGTCTTCCCCTAAGGCATCAATACCCCCAAGATCCTCATCATGATTGTTTTCCATTTCATGGTGATGAGCTTCACTCGATACTTGTGATTCTCCGTGCGCATGCCACATAGTGTAAGTTTGCATAATCCCATATTAGAGCAAATGAATTTGCACATCATGAGGATATTGCCGATAATAGTTCACACATTGTATACACGGGCATCGAATTTTACATTCTTGATCTAGAATTGCCATTGCAAAATGAATAAATAAAATTACCCTAGTAAAATACAGCTGACTACTCATTTTACCATCAGCAGTCTTGCTAAGTGTCATCCAACTCTTGCCCACGTCTGATCATTATTACACGGTTATGTTTAAAATGAAAATCATTAATCACGTATCATGGTTAAGGGAAGAAAAACTAAGATTTCGACCATTGTTAAGGGAAAAAAACTCCACAACAAAGACAGCAGGTCAAATTAATGGAGCTGTTGCCATTGTTGCTGGGAAGTGTCAATTGAGAGATTACGACTAGTTTTTGTAGTGAACCAATGTTAGAAAGAGTAAAGGCAGTTTTTAACAATTTTGTGAGATAAATGAAACTAAAACCCAAAATTCATTATGTTTTTCTTCTATTTGGATAGAAGATGAATTGGCACGGAAACTGAACAACAAAATAAACACCAAAAGTGATGAATTGGAATGAGAAACTGAACATGTACCCGTAGTATGTACACATAGAGCTCCAAGGCACACAACACTCAATAAGAGAGAAAAACACCTAGCCTGCTAAAGAATTCCTGTCACAACCCAAAAGGCTAGGCAACAACATATGACAATAGACATGCAATATAGTAAAATATTCATTATACCTCTTAGTCATCTAAAGTGGAGCCAAATGCAATAAAGTTGAATTTCACAAACAATTAAATCATGAAACTGATTAAAAAGAGAAGTAGAAAAGTAAAGCATAAAAAATAGATCAAAAAGGGAAGTAAAAAAGAAAAATGGAAAGAACAACACACTCATGTATATAAACAGAACAAAAGCAGAAATAAAACAATGAAATGAGTTGTAGAAAAGTGGCCAATTGAAACCTCTTTTACTTCTATAATTTCACTGTCTTTAGTGATAATGAGAAAAAAAAATGGATCCCTTTATAGTCTTTAATCTAAGATTGTTAATAAATATATGGTTTTATTTTACAACAACAACAAAAAATGAACAGAAATTCTATAAAGGAAAAAAATAGAATAGGTTTTGAAACAAAATTAGAACTGAAGAAAAATGGGACCAACAACTAGCTAAGTATTGATCGGTCCTAATATTTATCACCCAAAGACAAGAACACCAGAATCAATGTTGAATTTAACACAATATCGCAAGTGAGACAAAAGAGGTAGAAAGGAAATCGCTCACCTCATTGAAGGAAGGGAGACCATTGTTTATGATCTACTATTTCAATGCATTAGAAAAAAAATAGAATTCACACTTTTCCACTTTTAAAGTTTTGAAGTAAATACAACATTTTCTGAAGTGAACATTAGATGAGCCTTCAAAAATTATGATATGCACATTGCAGCATCTAATTTCTGGGTGTAACCAAAGTTATTCGTTCAACTTTATTTAGTAAAAATTCATTAATTCATTGAAATTAAGCAGTAAACCATATTACCATATCAAACGAACTTAAAGCAAGTAAGCAACATATTTAGATGTCTTCGTATTCCATCAGCTGATACCCAAAAAAATGAATGAGTGAATGAATGAATAAAATGCAAGTTCAATTTGAATCAGCCACCCCAAATTAAAGCCAGAGAATGTGCCCATTTTCATAAGTTGCAAACGGAACCAGAAATTAACCAAAAAACCTATAAAATCTGGAACCCAAAACAGAAAGAACAATCACATTTTGGAACAATAAAGTAAAACCTAAGGAGACTACAATTCAAACGTAAGCACAAAAAAAAAAAAGACAACTCACCTTCTTCTTCTTCTTATTAGCTAGTAGAACATGTAATATGTGTGTTGTCAAAGAGAGCTTATTGTTGGGAAGAGAGGTTTTTTTAATTTGGTGAGATCAAAACTTCTATTACCCACTAGATCGTAATATATTATGCTCCGAAATATGAATAAGTTCAAAAGCAAGGAAACCAGGAGGATAGAAGTCTACCTCCTAAATAAACTAATAATACTGAATAACTGAAGATAGTGGCGAAGGACAATGGCAGTGAAGGACAGTGGTGGCAGAAGACGGCAGAAGCGAAAGATAACGGCGGTGAAAGAGAGTGAGAGAGAAAGGAGCAAAGAGAAGAGCGGGAGAGCAGATAATATGAAAATCGGAGAAAGAAATGAGCAAGAGGAGAAGGAGCTTACCCATGGCAGTGAAAGACGGCGAACGCAGAAGACGGCGGCAGCGAAAGACGCGGCGATGTAATGTTCGCTGGTAAAGAGGAATAGGGCGAGAGGGGGAGCACGAATAGGCCAACAAGGGAGAGTGAGTTGTAAGTATGCGCGGGTGTCTCTTTTGGCCCGCTTGTGTCTCTTTTGTTTATTAAATTTTTTTTTTGTCAAATTTATTTTTAATTTTTCTTACTTGCTTCAATGAAAAAAAAACTGAAAGTAAATTTTTTTAATTAATTATTTAAAAAAATCATTAAATATAAATGTAAGTAACATAAAAATTTAAAAAGTAAATTTTTCTAACTCGTCTCAAGTTGAGAAGTCCAAAAATTAAATACGATAGTTAGATTAAATAATTAAAAATTACTAAAAATAAAAATAAATAAATAAATAAACCATTATACAAAATCAAAACTTGGTGTTTGTCTCATAAGTAAAAATCTCTTATGCAAGTGTAAATTCTACGGTCGGAACCTCATCATAATTATGGCATATCGTTAAATCATGTAAATATCATTTTAAATTTTCTTGATATATTTTTACGATTTAACTTAAATTTAAAATTATAAGTATAAATATACTAAAATCTTAAAAATATAAGTATAAGTCTTCAAAACTAAAAATTATATTTTCAAAAATATGTTTTAAATTTTAATTTACATACACTTACATGAGCAAAATGAGAGCAGCTGAACATGGTTTGTTTGTTAACAATAAACTAGATAATTTTATTATCTGACGTTTTAACGACGGAATTAATTTTTGTCGCTTAGGAAAAAAGATGGCAGGAACTTAAAAATGCTTCCTGCTAATTTTATTTTATGTCATTAGCGACGAAACTATGGCATTGTAGAAAACATATTGCAATGTGTAACGAAAAAGTATTTTTCTCGCCAAAAGTCTTATATTTAGATACAAAATAAAATTATTAGCGACGAGCATATTGTCCTCGGTGAAAATGCAACACAATTGGAGACAAAAAAGTATTTTTATCTCCAAAACTCTTCTATTTAGCGACAAAATATAGATTTCCTCGCCTTTAACTTATCTTTAACGGCGAAATATATTTTTGTTGCTAGATTTCGTCGCCAAATACTCATATTCTTGTTGTGACTGGTCATACATAAAAACTCACGGCAATAGTAATAAATGTTGCGACTGTGACAAAATAAGTCACAAAACATGCGGCCGCGATAAATATAAGGTTACCGCAAAGAACAGAAAGACAAATCTCATGACCGTGACAAATAAAAGTCACGGCCATGATTTTTATTGGTACGGAAAGGTTATAAATATGGCACAAGGCTTAAAACAGGCTTAGATGAATAGGATATACAGGACAGAGGCCATAACTTATTGATTCTAGGTTAGATATGCCATCCTTTATCCACTATAGAAACAATAACTCTAAATAGAATATACAAGAAATCAAAAATAAATACCAGAGAACTTAAAACACATTTACATGTTACTGATCTCTCACAAACTACACGGCTGTAACAAAGAAGATGACGGCCGTGACAAATATGAAGGCAAAGACAGCGGCAGTAACATTTACATAACCTCAAAATCATGCAAATATGAGAGTATATAGAATGAAGACCATAACCAATTAAATCTAGGTCAGATCTATCATTCTTTACCCAACAGAAAGATAGACAGAGGTACAGAAAGAAGAAATATTAAATAGAACAACAAAAGGATGCACAAACTTGAAACAAACATATAACAAAGAGGTTTGAAAATGGTTTTAGCACTTCTAGCTCTAAAATAATGTCATGGCCGTAACAACAGAATGTTACGGCCGTCCATATAAAAAGATATAAATGTAGTGGCTCCTATAAAGAAGGACATGACCGTCACTATGGGTTTAACAGAACCTACGGCCATGACATAAAAAGTTACGACCGTGATGCTCCAGAACCTCAGTAAACTTCTAATGTGTTTAGTGTACTTGTGTGCATCGAAATAGAATATGAACAAATGTGAATATATGAAACTGCATGCTACGAAAATACTGTTAGTAATGAAAACTTGAAAGAAATAACTATTTTTATTGAAATGAATGATAAACAATCATTAAAACAATGGAAACCTTATCCACGATATCCTTGGGGGAAGAGAATGAGGGTTTAAGAAGAGTCGTAGGATCTTAAGGTTACCAGTGTGAATATTCAACTGGAATGGCCCCTCGGTGGTGAGAATATGATACCTCCGATCCAATATACACACTCCAAGAGTTCCTCTAAGGCAAGCAAGAATATAAACGAGGCTCGGGAAGTATGGTATGAATATCGAAATATCGGGTGGGAATGGATTTTGATAGAGTTTTGTTATCCAAGTTGATTCTCTCCCCTATTTTTGTGCAAAAATAATGCATATTTATACGTAAGGTGGGAAACCAGACACCCTCTGGACTGTTGTCACCTGTCCAAAAAGAGGTAACAGTAACGGCCGCTACCTTTTTGCTTTTGTATAGTACAGGCCGCTACCTTTATGGTGGTGCAAAAGACAGCCGTGACTTTAAAAATTCACGGCTTGGATAAAAAGCAACGGTCGTGACAAAGAAAGTCATGGTTTAAATTAGAATTTTCAAAAAGACCACGGCCTGGAGAGTAAGGATACGGCATGTTCTAGGGTTTTCAAAAAGGTGGTGGCCGTAAGGATAAGGATATCACGGTCTGAAGGTTGGTTTAAGGTCTTGGGATTTTGAGCCATATTTGTGATCTTTGCTTGCTTAGGAGTATCCTTGGGCATGATTCTCACTTTTTCATCATTGGGACGCATTCGAGATGGGTGCCTAAGATTCGGCTTGATCAGATTGGAGTGTCTACAGTTGCCCCTCTTTGACAGAGCTTGGAGTAACTCATGGTGTAAGTAAATATCAAAACTCCAGAGACAAACCGTTTGAACAAGGCGTCAATCTTAGCCATAAACAAAATATGTAGAAAAGCGTGGTCGAACCCAAATTTCCATCGAGCTTCCTACGTACCCCTATTGTAAGGGATCAGGCCGATCGTAGTTCGCGGGGCAATACATATGATGCAAATCATGACGCATGATAGATGAAAAACATGGAGTAGGTACAAGGTATGATGCAAAATGTGGAAATTTCAAACGTCGAGTCAGGACGCGAAGAAGTAACCAAAATTCAAACCTTCTAAGAATGCCACTTAGAGGTGCCTAGGAAGCAAGGCTTAGGGTGCTTAAAACACTGGGGCTTGGCAAACCTAAGAATCATCTCACGAACTTAGGAGCGAGACAACATTTCGCAAACAACTAGGGATGCCTAGCGCACTAGGGCTTAGGAAAAGAGGTATGCTTAGTTCTCTAGGACTTGGGAAAAGGTATGCCTAGTCCTATAGGGCTTGAAAGAGGTATGCTTAGTCTTCTATGGCTTCAAAGAGGTACGCCTAGTCTTCTAGGGTTTAAAAGAGGTACGCCTAGTCTTCTAGGACTTAAAAGAGGTATACCTAATCTTCTAGGGCTTAGAAGAGGTATGCCTAGTCTTCTAGAGCGTCAAAGAGGTACGCCTAATCTTCTAGGGCTTAAAAGAAGTATGCCAATCTTTTAGGGCTTCAAAGAAAGAGATTGATGTGGTTAAGATCAGTTTAAGGTCATGAGGTGGACCAAACACTTAGGGGGTAAGCTTATTGATTTTAGGTTGTGACGAGGACTATTAAGGGCAAATGGGCAACTTTGGGTAGTCTGAGGACCAAGAAGTCAGTTTAAGGTCATGAAGAGGACCGAAGGTCAACGGGGAATTCTCAATCACATTGAATGGTTAAGAGAGCCTTCAATTGCTCAAAATCCACACATGGTGGTTCTAAGGTCCAACAAAAAGGAAAGCGTAAACACAAAGAGGCTGTTGCTTTTATTTGTTGCGGCCTGTACTATTTTTCCGTAGGGATATGGTAGCCTGAACATAAAGTTCACACCATTGAGGAACGGTAGGGAAAAGGCACGACCACGACAATCCAAAGTGGCGGCCTGGGTCACATTGTTGCGGCCGTTAGGTTTAAAGCCTCCGGACCTCAGGGCCGCGAGATCGATGACAGTACACCTGGTCTGTGACAGTTCAAATCTCTCATTCGCGTGAATAAAACACAAACTCTTTCTTTCTCTTCTCTCTTATCTCTCGCTCGGCTTTCTCTATTTCTCTTAACTTCTCTCACTCTCGCTATCTCTCTCACCTCTCTTAGTTCTCTCTCACTCTCTCCCTCTCTCGGTTCTCTCTCACTCTCTTGGTTCTCATTCACTCTCTCAACTCTCTTGCTTTCTCTCTCTCTCTCTCTCAACTCTCAACATGTTCATCCTTTCTCTCCTCTCCTTGGTCTTCTCAGCCATGGTTGGAGGCATCGGGTTTGGCTTTGTGGGCGACGAAGGTGGCGGCACTGATGGTGTTGGAGGTGGTGGTGGTGGTGATGCCGGGGTCGGCGGCGACGGGGACGAGGATCTCTTGTCGAGGGAGGTGTGCCGGGAATATCGGAGCACTTTGATCCTGTCGCCTACATTCCTCTTCTTCATCGGTTGCGAAAACTGGCCATGAAGCGGTTTATTCTCTCGGACGTCATAGCGGAGCGCGAGGTTCTTCTTCGTCATCGCGATGATCATCTTTCGGCCTGGAACCTCGAGGTAATTTGAAAACTTCTTCAAAACTTGGATCTTTACTTGCTTTGTGGATATGAGAAAATATATGTTCATTGGATGTACTGAAAGTCACTTGAGCATTGAATTAGACCAATTCGAATTTTTAGACTTGGTTGACTTGTTCATTTTAAGTTGAAGTTGAATTGTATATTTGAATTGTATCAGACACTTGAGTTAACTTGAAATTGGATTGAATCTTAGAACATAGATTGGATTAAATTCGAGTTAAGACTTGGTTTGGAATATTGGACTTAACTAGATTAAACCTTGATTTGGATTGGGTGGACTTTTGCTCATGGACAGAATTTGTTTTTGAACTTGGATGAGAACAGACTTTAGATTGAGTGAAACGAACTTTTTGAATTTGGATGAAAATGGACTTTAGGTTGAATAAACTTGGAATTTTGGGTAAAGATTTTGAAATTGAATTTAAGGTAGATTCGGTCACCGGGTTTAGGTTGGACTTGGCATGAAGTGGGATTACGTCCTAGAAACGGGACTTGTTTGAATTTAGATTTAAAATGGAAACCGTCTTTGAGTGTAGATTAAACATGAATTGAGTGGTTTGATTTGAAAAGAACTCTAAGTTTTGAATAAAACAAGTTTTGGATATGAATTCTCTTTGAAAAACTGATCTTGAGATAAGATGAAAACCGTGTCGAGTTTCAAATCTCGGTTTAAAATGAGTTTCGGGCGAATCTTGATTTAAAATAGAATAGGTTTTCGGATGAATTTGTGCTGGGTTGATTTTGAATTTTGGGGGTGAATCTGGGTAGATGTTAAGCTAAACTAGAAAAAAATATCTTGGAATTATACTAAAATGTGAGTTTAGAATGAAGTTAGGGGCTGGTTTGGACGGAAAAACAAAACTAACGAGTTTGGATGTTATTTTTATATTATAGTTTGAATTGGTTGGCTTTTGGAAGCAGGGCCAGATTTGATTTTGATTTCTGTTGAGGTAAAATTTTGATGGTATTTACCGTTTTGGGTTTTTTGTGGTTAAATTTGAGGTAGTTTAAGGGCTATGTTGAAAGAAAATGAATTTTGAACCCCCCCTTCTTTTCTTCTTCATTTTTTTGGTTGTCAAATGAGTTCTAGATTGAATGAAGATATGAGTGAAGCCGACTTTTTGTTACATTTGAACTTGGATCCTCGTGAATTGATTTTGATCGAGTCAAGTCGTTTGTTGGTTTCAAAACGAGGTAGGTTTTTGCATTAATGAGTTGAAATTTTGATCCTTAAAGCGTAGATTGATTTTGAGTCTTGTTTTGCTATTATTCTGAGTGTTGTTAATTTGCTTCGGTCATCTTGCCACGTACTTGGTTTTGATCCCGTTGTTGTTTCTATTTGTCTTGCTTTTGTAATTTTGCTGATTCCATTATTATTGTTTTTTTTGTTTACTGATTTGTTTATTTTATCTCGTTTTAGGGACGACTTCGCATTCGAGATTTTGGTGGATCCTCCGATGTCCTGGAGTGGTATACAACGCTCCCACCATGCAACCGAGAGATCGTTGACCGAGCTGGCTTCGGCAACTTCATTTCTACGCTGGAAGGGATCAGCAATGACAGGGTCACTCTTACTGCACTGACGGAGAGGTGGTGGGACACCACCAACACCTTCCACCTTCCACCTTCCCACATTTGAGGTGACCCTCACCCCTCTAGACTTTTCTCTTACCATCGGGATTCTGGTAAGTGGTGACCCGATCCCATTCGATCCCGATATCTGTTGGAGCCCCGAGGCTCTTCTACACCTCCTCGGTCACGTGCCCCCTTCCATTGACAAGGGGAGCATACGATATACGTAGCTGAGGATGACCTTCCATCACTTTTCCTGCTCCAAGATCCACCACTTCGAGTGGGTGGCGCGTGCATTCCTTCTCTGTATGTTTGGGATATCCTTATTCCTGAACTTAAAGAATAGGGTACACCTCCACTACCTCGCTTCCATGGTGATGGTGGACCAGATCGGCTCCTATGATTGAGGAGGAGGTGCACTGGCCACCCTGTACGGATACATGAGTGCAGCTACCTGGAGTTCTAATATGAGCGTCAGCGGGTACTAACGCATCATGGAGGTATGTCTGTTTTCTCTACTTTCTATACTTTCCTTTCTTATATCTACACATCTGATTCAATTGTACTAATGCCTCTCTTGATTTTTTATAGCTTTGGGCTTATGAGTTCCTGGACATGCGCTAGTCAGTGAACTCGTGCGATGACTCGCTTATTATCCCCTAGGCACTTCGATGGGCCAGATGCCATCGGGGTACGAAGCCTGGTGGGAAGGCTTGGACGATGATTGCCTTTTTCTCTACGTCCTCACTCCCGACCGGGTAAGCTCCTTATGCTTCAGTTCATTCCTACTTCTCATTTTCTGCACATACGCTGCTTGCTGACATGCTTCCTTTGACTTTGAAGTTCGCTAGGGCATTTAGGTGGGCATAAAGGAGCGAGTGGGTGCTGATTTGATGTGGAGCCGTGAGGTCACCCAGACCCATGTCTTGTATGAAGGACCATTCTACAGAGAGTGGTACCTCGGTGAGTGCGTCATTCGGCAGTCCTTAGAGTATGATCATTTTCGTATCCTGAGGACACCTCCGGTGAGGATGCGTCAGACCAACACACTCCGCATAGCCGAGATCATCCGAGCCATGGTGGGCCTCGACGCTGCTAGGCTGATCGCGGGCGAGGATCGTGACTACATGGTCTTTGCCTGAGAGAGGTTCATGCTTACCATAGGAACTCGTGCTACTATGCGAGGTCCTCCTCCTGCTACCCCAGGCCCTGTACATCCCGAGCTTTCATAGACGGTGGACACTTTTGTGGATGGGGTCCTTCATCAGATCTGGGTTTCTAAGCTAGTGGCCTCAGAGATTCTCTTATTCCCCAGAGCCGAGCAGGTACGACATCTTTTCTTCTGTTCTTGATACTATTACTTGTATCTGACTATAATGACCTGACTGTATTGATACCATATTTAACTGATCCTAACACCTGATTACACTAACTTGTTTCTTCTCTTGACAGATGCCCTGGGAATGGTGCAACCAATCCCTCATCTTTCTCACCGGGTTGAGGTGTTGGTATGCCATTGGGATGCTGCCTTTCGAGCTCATGGCTTGGAGCCCATTGCTCCTCAGGGTGGCCTCGTTGCGGTATTTTCTACCTTTCATTTATGTTTTCCTTTTTGTTCATATTCATCTTCCTTAACTGATGTGTCCTTTTTTCTTCTTTCAGCGTGGGCATGGTGGAGGGCCGAGGGCTTGCGGTGGTCGCACAACACATGCCGCCTCAGCTGCTCCTTCTACTCGAACTTCTGCTTTTGCTGCTGCTGCTTCTTTATCCCGGGTTCAGACTCCTAGTGTTACACAGACTGTTGACAGCTCAGAGGAGGCAGAGAAGATCAGGTCAACATCCAGAGAGTCATCCTAAGGGGGGGCTACATGGTCCAGAGGAAAAGGACCCAACGGGAGTGACCTTTCTGATCTGCCATACTGTTAAAGATTTCATTTCTCTTCTTTTTTTACTCTTGGAGGCTTGCGTGCCTATTCTTGCTTGGGCCTGCGTGCCCGTCTGATACATTCTCATACTCTATTCTGATACACTACTACTCCTGATCCACTGTCTTGACACTCTGTTATGGTACATTGCCTCGACACATGCTGCATAGACACACACTGATCCATACTATTTTTGAAGTTCGGCACAGATATACTGATGAGGCCTACGTTCCTTCGATTTTTCTATCGGCCTACGTGCCACATCACACATATTCATATATTACTTTGCTTTTGATAGGTTGGGCCTTCGTGCCATGTAGTTTACACTTTTTTAATTATCATGGATGCTTAGACTCCTTTGTAAATTACTCTTGAATGCTTAAACTTTGATTATGCATGATGTATGACTTGTAAGTTGTGATCTTGTCTTATGAACTACTTTTCTTGTTGCGAGTTGCTAATAGGTGCACAATTTTCGTTTGGGGCATATTGGCAAAATGGGGACAGACTACTAAAATTTCTGCATAAAAAAGACGGTAGCTATGAGAACGAATATGGCGGCCGTTGGTTTTGGAAATGACGGCTTGTACTTTTGTGAAGAAAAGTTCGCGGCATGGAGTTTTGGTATCATGGCTGTGAGTTCTGGGAATGAGATGTAACAGCCGTTATATTACAAAGCTGCAGCCGTAATAAAAAACTAACGGCCGCAACACAGTGTTTTGGCGTGAAATTTAGAGCAGATTCTATGGGTTTCCCCCATTTCTAGATTTATAAAACAGTGACACTGCTCAAGACCATACTGTTCTATATACTTGGCATTTTCCTTGCATTCTTTGTGGCCCACTCCTATAACAACTCCTTGTTGGCTTGGATAGGCAACTTTTCTTTGGTTGAGTGCAAGAACTTCCTCAACTTTGGCCTATATGCGTTATTCTTCATGCGAAGCATGAGGGTTGATTGGAATCTACTTCGAGGGGCTGCCCAACTGTGGGATCCCAAGGTGCACGTCTTTTGCTTCGGCATTGAGGAGTGATGTCCGACCGTAGAGGATTTCTCTTCTATCCTTAAGATCTCAGGTCACGATGAAGTGATAGTCCCTGCTCCTTTCTTGAGTGCTAGAGACAGGTTGATAGATGCAGCTTTGTGATTTTTCCCGTCGTGGGGCTACTTTGATTACTCATGGTGAATCCCTTGATGTGGCTCGGATCATAGACCGCTTTGGGCCGTGGGAGTCCCTTGGCGACTTTCCTTTTCTGCATTAGCGTAGGTATGCTTTGTGCATTTGTCTTTCGGCTCGCTTCCTCCTGGGACCTTCAAATGGGCAGGCTAGCTCTTCTTTGGTGGATGTGGCACATCAGATTTATGAGGGTGGCAAAAAGGTTAATCCGTCTACAAGGATTGAATTGCTTGAGAATGGTACATTCTCAAGAGAAGTTATTTCGCCTAGACTAAGGAGAAAGACTACTCCGCCTAGTGAAGAAGTGATAAGTGAAAAATTCTCATAGCGATTGACTTGAGATAAGGACGTAGACCGTTGCGCCGAACCTTGTAAAAATCGTGGTATCGTTCTTTTATCTTGCTTATTTTCATTTACTGTATTATATTACTTGTCTTTGTATTACATACATTTGCACTTAAATCATTCAAATCTCTAAATCATTACTTATATCTTTTATTTTAAAACTAGAAACTTTGAATCTTGTGTTTTCATTTTGCAAGAAATATTGTCAATTAAAATATTTTTGTACTTCAATTTTCTATCAAAAAATTATATTTGAAAGTTTACTTACGAAATAAAATTGATAACTATATTTGAATTTTTGAATTATTGAAACAAGAAAAGTGTTATATTTGGTTAACCAGAAGTTTTAGATATTGTAAATTAATATCTACACTTGTAATTAAATCTTTTAAGAAAAAGTATTTTGTTTATAAGATCAATTCAAATTTACTTGTGATTTAAATAAGTAATATATTCTTGTGAATTAAAAAAAATCATACACTTGTATTTAAATATTTGATCTAAGATTTTTAAATATCCAATTCACCGCCCTCTTGGGATTACACACAAACTATCATACTAAACCTCTAACCTCGAACCCTAGCCCCCTAACCTTTGAACCTCGGACCTTAGGCCCCCGACCTTCGAACCTCAAGCCCCCAACCCTCCACTTCAATTCCTACCCCTTGACCCTTAGCCCGTGAAACCTTCAAAACTTTCCCTTCTAGCATCTCTAAATCGAGAACCTCGACCCCGGCCCCCAGACCATGGCGCATAACCCTAGCCATTAACCCTCGACCCCAGGACCTTGACCCCCCAACCCTTGAATCTCAAATACTCCAACCCTAAACCCTCAATCCCTAACTCTCGACCTTCAGACCCCCGACCCCTAAGCCCCGACTGGCGATCCACAAACCTCAAATTTCATACTCTCAACCCCTTGTCACTGGGCCTAGACTCCAAAGTCAGACACTAACCCCGCCCTTGGCCTTTGATTCCCAACCCTCATCCCCAGCCCTCGGACCTTAGGCCCCCGACCTTTGGACCCCGAACCCCGATACCTTAATCCTAGGCCCCCGACCCTTGAACCCCCAAAATCCCAAGCCTCCGAACCCTAAACCTCGACCCCCAACTCTCCGAAAGCTGGGCTCTCAAACCGTAGGCCCTCAACCCCTACCCTTGGACCCCCGAACCCTAAACCCCGACCCCCAACACCTCGACCCCTGGGCCTAGATTCTAAACCCTAACACCAACCCATGGCCCTTGGCCTCCGACTCCCGACCCTCACCTTCAACCCTCGGACATTGGACCCCAAAAACTTTAAAACCCTAGACCCCCAGACCCTTAAAGCCCTACTCCTACCTCAAGCCCCGAATCTTAGACCCTTGACCCTTAACCCTCGGACCTTGACCCCTAACCTTCGAACCTCTAAAAACCTAGAATAACAAAACCTCAAACCTGATCTCGACACCAGACCCCCGAACTTCGAAACCAGACCCTCGACCCTATAACCCAAAATCTTATACCCCTTGACTTTTAAGCCCTCGAACCCCAACCCTTACCTCAATCCATTGGACCCTCGAACCCCAAAAATTCATAACACCAAAACCCTAACCTCAATCCAAAATCCCAAACTCTCGAACACCCCCTTTAACCCCTAACCCCATCCCTAACACCCCGAACCCCAAGACCTTAGACCATCAATAGAGGTAGTGGTATTCCCAAATATTCCCATTATGATGAATAAATTTTAAAAATATAATTTTTATAAAAAAAACATATATAATAACCGCAGCATCAACTCCAAATCCAGCTTATAACAAGAATTAGTAGTAAGAATATAAAAATTATTAGCAGTAATAAGCAAGAAGTTAAAAATTATTAACAGTAGTTTTGCCAAATATTTCTATTATGATGAATAAATTTTAAATATATATTTTTTATAAAAAAAAACATATATAATAAGCGCAGCACTAATCCCAAACTCAGCTTATAACTAAAATTAGTAGCAATAAATTAAAAATTATTATTAGTAGTTTTGCTAAATATTTTTGTTATGATGGATAAATTTTAAAAATATAATTTTTTATACAAAAAATATATATAATAAAATTTATAATATTTTTAAAAATATTTAAAATTATTTTAAGTAAATAAAAAAATGTAAAATTTAGCCTCAAACGGCGCGGTTTGAGCGCAGCACGCGAGGGGAAGCACCAACCCCCAACCCATTTTTCAAAGGAAAAAAGTGACGTTTTGGTCGTGAGAATGGTACGAAACGTCTTTGAACACACTGATTGGGTGGAGCAATCGGAAAAGAAAGATTGGTTTTCTAATTAATAGTAATTGTTGGAATTATCCGCTATCGTCAGATGTGACCTCCATCCTCTTAAAATTGAAAATCAACCGTCAAACGTTTGGATTAATTACAATGTTGCTTTTTTCTGAATTTATTTTACTATTTAATATAATTATAATATTTTATTGACTCATAAGACGAATCTAATAAATAAATTTTTTTATTAAAATATAAAAAATTCATGAAAATAAAATAAGTTAAAATGAACTATTAAATAAATTTTATGTTGCTTTTTTTTTTAATTTTAAGACTTTGTTTGACAGCTTAACTTTAAGTTAAATATTTTGTTTAAAGTTATTTTAAATTAAATAAATAAAAATTTATTTAGTGAAATGTAGAATTATTTTAAGTTAAAAAATAATAAGTCAAAAAAAAATAAATCAAAAAATTTAGTTTAAAATGACTTTAGATTAAAAGGCAAAAAAAACTTAAATTAAAATTATTATAATTTTTTAAAATTTATTTTTATATAATTTTATATTTAATATTGATCTTGTTTAATAGATTTAACAAATAAATTTTATAAATATAATTTTTATATAAAAATATATGTATATAATAAAAATTATGATATTTTTAAAAAAATTTAAAATAATTACATAAAAAAATAAAAAGACTAAAATATTTTGAGTTAACAAGTGAAAATATTTCACTTTTTGAACTTTAAAAAAAAAAAAAACTCAAATTAAAATTGATAGGCAAAGGAAACCTTAGTAAATTTCTTTATTTTGACCAAGATCTTTATTTTTTTATTCTGTCCGTTGAAGCGTTGAAAGGCAAAAAAAAATAAAAAAATGGTGTTAAAAAATAACTAAAGTTTTAAAAGTAAAAAAAAAAAACTTAGAATTTAAAATTAGGCCGAAACCAGACTAATATATATTCACCAATAATGAAGCTTTCATTGCTGCCACCGAATTTGAAAACAGAATTCCAGAAACAGCAGAAACAAAACCACATCCACATGGAAGAGCCTCACGACGGCGGGAAGGAAGACAAGGGAAGGGAAGAACTCCGGTTCCGCGGCGTCAGGCGGCGTCCGTCGGGGAAGTTCGCGGCGGAGATCGAGACCCGGCAAAGAAAGGAGCTCGGTTGTGGCTTGGAACATTCGACACGGCGGCGGCGGCGGCCCGGGCTTACGACAGAGCTGTGTTTGCACTGAGGGGCCATCTCGCCATCTTAAATTTCCCTAACGAATCCAACTCTCTGCTCCCAAGTTCGTCATATGCGCCATTAATAGCGTTTCCCACTTCTTCGTAGTCGTCTTCGGCTCCGACCGGCGAGAGTTTTGATGACGGCGACGAAAGTTCGTCGACGAGCGAAGGAAGAAATCAAGTGATTGAGCTTGAGTACTTGGATGATAGGGTTTTGGAGGAGCTTCTAGAAACAGAAGAGGAGAAGAAGAAGTGCATGGAAGCCGCAGGTTTCGCGCCATTCTTCTTTTTCTTTTCTCCTCCTGGTTTTTGTTTTTCCGGGAAAGAATGAGGGAAAGGAAAGTAAAATCCGTTTCTTTCGTATTTTTTAATTTCATTCTTTTAGATTTTTTTACTTTTTTGTTTTTTAGCATTTTTTATGTAAAAAAATAAACATGAAAAGCATATAAAAAAATTCAATTAATTACAATACAAAAATTAAATAAATGAGTTTTTTTTTAAAAAAATTTAAATAAAAATACGTTTAAAAAAATTAGACCAAACAAAAGCCAAAAGACTTCTTTTAGTTAACTTGATGGAGAATATGATTTCACATTAATAGAGTATAAAATGAATGATCAATTTAAAATAATATTGCACCTCTCTAATTAATAATATAAGCTTTTGACTTAGGTATAAAATTTTCAAATGCACCCACTTAAAAACAAATCCATGCTCCAATTGAGACAAATTTTTGATTATTTTTCATCGACTAGTTTAATGTTTATATTTTTTGGATTTGTCTCATCGAACCAAATTAAAAGTGTATTTTTTTTATCAAAAAAAATAAAAAAAAAACACCAAAAATGCAACGTAAAGCTAATAAAAAGTAATTTATTTTACTTATTTTTTATTTTTAATAAATTCTTTTTATTTTTCGGTTAAATGTTTTATTGTTTTGATTACTTTCATCATCGGTCAATTTTGAAAAAAAAAAAACAATCAAAAGAAAAAATAAGTCTAGAATCCAAAAATATCCCAAGTCAAGCCTAAAAAGGATTTCTTTGCTCAATAAGTTAAGATTTTTGAATTGAATATAAAATTTTTAATGGAAGAGTTGTGGAAATTTCTGGTTTCTTACTTTCATTTTGAATTTTCTTGGCTAAGAGGAACAGTAAACAACGGAAACTTACAATGACCTCTGATTATGATAAATTTAGAGCAGTCATATTACGTATTCAAAAAAATTATTTAGAATTTAAAATCAATATTTTAGATTTATTACAGTGTAAGTCAACGCAACACAATTAAATATGAACTATTTATTTTAAATTTTGGATAAAATTTTTAACAAATTTTCTAGATGTATAGCATTTTTGAATTTAGAGACATGTTCACACCACATTAAATGAAATTATTGAATCTGCAGGCGCGAATCAAGAAAGGAGGAAACAAACAAAAAAGAAGAAGAAAATAAGCTGTAAGGCCCTTATTTTAATTGATGTGGGATATGATCATAGCATATCAGCATGCTCTGTAGCCGATGTCTTAGTCGTCCCACTCCCTCGACACTAATTTTATTAGGATGTGTAAAGCCCACAATAAGCATTAGAGTATAAACTTCCAAAAACCAACGTTAGTGGAACGCTATCTGGGTGCTCGAGCATTGACACGCGTACGCCTAACTATGGCGCTAGCAAGTGCTCGAGTACTAGACGACACTGTAGATTTCAAAATGTGGTGTTAGTAAGGCGCTCAACGGACACTCAAGCGCTTCTGTGCCAGGATGCTTTTTAATCTAAATTATTTATATTGTCGTTTAGTATATACATCATTAGGGTTGACCGAGAATTTTTAAAAGGCACGAAAATTATTAGAAACCATTGTAATTTATATTTTGCCTCCTATAGTAAAAATTCAATCTGTAGCATCCGTAGACATAACTCTTGTTGGTGAACCACGTACTTGTGTTTCTTGTGTGCGATTGATTCTTGTGTTCGTTCTTATCGTCTTGTTCATGATCGTTTATCTCTAAGTACATGTTGAGAGTTCGTTCTTTAACTCCCAACGATTGGTATCAAAATTTGGGATTTTGTTGAACAAAAGTGATGGTGATCGAAAAGGTCGCTGGTGCAAATTTCAAATTCTAGAACATAAAGATTGAAAACTATCTATACCAGAAAAATAAAAATGTATCCACCCCTTTAGGAGAGAAACCAACAGGCATGCATGAGTAAAAATAATATAAACAAGCCTTGGGTTTCATTCCACTAATCCTATCACATAACGTCGTCTTTAATATTGCAAAGGAGAATACTACGAGTTTGATTACGACTTTGACTAATATGCATAAAAAAACTTATTACAGTCAATTAGATTTATCTAATACAAAAAGTGTTCTACTTAAAAATAACAAAAAATAAATCAGTTACAGATCACTTGAATGACTCTAATGCTGTAATAACTCAGTTATGCTATGTGTATATGAAGCTTGACGATGAAACAAGGATGCTTATTTTTTTTGTTCTCTTTGTCTGAAAATTTGATCAGCACTATAACAGTCGTGAATAACTCATCATGTTAAAATATAAAATTTTAATTTTAAATAAGTAGGAATTTTAGTTGTTAACACCCGGTTTTTTACCATGGAAAAATTGGCTTTAAAACATTTAAAAAAATTAAAAATTAAAGTTGCTTGGAACCAAGAAAGTGAGTACAAAACCGACCCACTTTATAAAACAACCATAAAAAGAAAGTTAAAAAAAAAATAAAAAGCCTACAGCATCCTATAGACTACAACTTCTTACAATAGCTATATATATATAGCTTGCTGGTGGTTTTGAAACAAATCATTAAAGAGCATGGTTTCACCCTAAAAAAATCTACACTATTATTATAAGATAATACATGAATTTGATGAATTATTTTTAATTACTCAAAAAATGTATCATTAATTTTATAATTCTATTTTTCATACACTACCTCTTTATTTAATAAAAGACTAAAATGATAAAAATACCACTCAAACTCACTAAAACTCCTCGTCAAACATATTTTTTCTCTTTTTTTATATTTTTTCAGCAAATAACTCCTATATTCTCTCTCTTCTCTCTCTCTCTTCATTTATTGGCCAACATTCTCTTACCAAATAACTTTCACATTTTTCGAAACCTGAATTGTAATCTCTTTAATTGAGAAAAAAAAATTCATGCTAAAAGAGAGTTTGTGTTGTATGTCCCAGTTGAGGTTTTTTTTTTCACTCTTTCTTGATGTTTTGATATATTTTGAATTTTATTTTTTTGATGATTGAATTTTACTATTTTACCAAAAAAAAATTCATAATAAAAGAGATTTGGTGTTGCATGCTCCAGTTGTGGCCTTTTTTTTTCTTTCCCTATTGATGTTTTCATATATATTGAATTCCATATATTTTGAATTCTATTTTTTTAGGATTGAATTCTATGTTTTTTATGTTTGCAGCGGTTACTTCAAAAAATCTAAATAAATAAAGTAACTACCGTTATTGAGAGGAGAATTGCAACCGAGACCGAGAGAATGGCAAACCAAAGTTTTCAACACTGCGTTGTTTTTTTTGGTTAAATTTCTATTTTTATTTTTTGGTTTACATTTTCATGTTTGAGTTGTTTTACTGGGATCCTCTTCTTGGTTTAATTCTCTCTTCTTGTTTTTTTTATTTTACAATTTTATGTTTGGGTTGTTTTTTTTCGGTTTAATTCTCTTTTTTTTTACATTTTTATTTCATGATTCTCCCATGAATTTTGTATTATATATAAAAATTCTATTTTATTATAAAGTTCGTATTTTTAAAAAAATTCTGTTTTATTATAAAAATTCTGTTCTACATGTTCAAAATTCTAGAGTCTGAAGGCATCAACCAAAAATTTGGGTATAAATATTGTATGTGACTATGCATTTTTTTTCCTTTTATTAAACTAAATTTTTTTATTGTTGGTGCAATATTTTAATCATGTCAATTTTTTGTTGTATATTATTTCTAACATTTAAAATTGATATCATCTACATATGATTTATTTAACGAGTAATAATTAAAAATAGTTAAATCTTATCATATTGTTACATATGCATCACGTGAGCCCAGCCTTAGGAGTGTAAAAAAGGCCTGAAGCCCGTCACTGTGCAGGCCCCGCCCGTACTGTACATTTTTCGAGCCTAGGCTGCACCCTCGGCCGGCTCGAGACCCGCCCGCCCAAAAGCCCACTCGTAGGCTCAACCCTAGGCCTGCCAGAAGCCAACCCACGGACCCGCGATCGAGCTAGCCTTTGGGCCCAGCCTGGCCCACCCGACCCCATCCCCTCCTAACGGTCAATTTTCAAAAACGGACGGCCCATATCAACTGATGCATAAAATCAATGGACCAGATTTTTTAACCGTTGGACCCGGCCCGGCCCAACCCAGGCCCAGCAACAGCTAGTTTTTTTTTATTAATTTTTTTCCTATAAATAGGGGTGCCATATTCCATATATTTTTCATCCAAATATCTCTCTTCTTTCTACTCTCTTCTCTCTAATTATTCTCTCTAATTACTCGGTGATATTCGGATTTGTTGATATTCGAGTTCAGCGCAAGTATTGGCGAATCAAAGAGTGAAGATCAAGAATCAAGATTAAGATCAAAAGACAAATCGATCGAGATCGAGATCGAAATTCCTTAATTCGGTTTGCTTTATTTTCGGCAATTTAATTTATTTGTTGCAATATTTAATTAATTTTGAATATATTTTTTAAAATTCTAATTAATTTTTTTAAAGCATTAAATTTTATTTAATTTTTAATTTTTTTAAATTCTAGTCTCTATTTGTTAACCGTAATGGAAAATCGTACCGAAAAGGATAGGCGAATACTTTTATTTATAATAAAAAGCTAAACCACACTATTACATCCCTACACTCACACAGACAGAATAATAGTAAAGATACTACTAAGATACATATATATCTAACACCCCCCTCAAGCTGGAACATATATATCTACCATGCCCAGCTTGTTACATAAATATG